>VWYK01003153.1:0-10194 GCA_013399775.1 Semnornis frantzii
TTTCCGTGCACAATTGTAACCAACTTTCTTAATTTTAAAATGGAATTGTTGTTTTAGAGTTTTCTGCTAATCTTTTTCATCCTTTTTCTTCTGCTTTGGTAGACTAGCAGCTGTATGTATAATAGAACATTTTAAATGTTGGTAGCAGCAGCGCTTTTACACATTTTTGTTTAAACTTTTTGGTGATGATTCTTAGATTTTCTTTCAGTCTACTGGATGTAAACATCATGGGAAAATTAATTGCAGGAATGTGTAAAGTGCTGTTATTTGTGGACTGCTGTGAGCATATATTTATGGTAACTGTTTTCCAGAACATTGCTTTTGTGTTCACGTGTTTAACTTTGTAGTCCTCGAACAGGATATTTAATATATTTAACAGCTTCTATACACATTTGCTTTTAGTTAACTTCAAACAGTTATGGAATATGATGTTTTCTGGGCTTGTATTTCACGTGAGTGTAGTTCTGTCAGTCTACTTCTTTAATACTGACTTCTAATTTTTTTTTCGTTGATCTACTGACAATTACAATTTATTTATTTTAAAATTATTTTCTCCATGCATTTAATTCTTTTTACATTTTAAAACTTAATTAACTTCAAACTTCCTTCTAGGGCAGGGTAGTTCTGTGACAGTCCAAAATTCCTGCTAGGCACTTCAAAAGAAAGAGTTTGCCTGTGCTATGTAAACGGATAGCACTTGAGTTCTCTGTGCGTCTTTTACACTCTCTCTCCTCTGTTGCAGAGATGTATCTTGAGTCCTGAATTCTATCTTCTTGTGTAATGACTTAGAAGACATAATGTCTCTCCTGATCAATTTTGCAGTGACCTTGGACTGATTAATGAAACCTGATGTTGTGAATAATTAAGCCTTAAATTGCGCTTCGTATGCTGAGTTATGGTTTTTACGCGAAATCCGACAGCGCGTAAAAATACAAATGATAGTTCAATAATAGTTTACTCAGGCTGTATAATGACAGCTGCTTTCCTAAGCTGTGGATGTGGAAAAGCCTCCATGTTCGAGAAGGACCATACCATGTGTTGAAGGTCTATGTCTGCGTTGCACATGTGTCAATAAAGCTGAATACGTATGCAGATTGTGTTCCATGGAAGTTTGTGATTAAAGCCTCCTACATTGCTGTGAGGTTTTGCAGATGTTAATCTTCAGGAATGCACCCACTGCAAGCCCATCTGTGACAAAGGGAAATGTGGACAAAAGGGGCTTGAAATTTGTTGTGGTAAGAAGATTATAAAAGAACCACCGTGTCCTTTTATTTGTGGACCTTACTCCGTGAAACTTCTAATGCTTGTATTAAAAGAGAGAGTGAATCAGTCCCTTTCCTGTGCCTTGATGGTTCTGAGATTTAGCTCAAATAATTTCCATTTTTTTGAGGTGCATACACTTACATTAATTCTTTACTAGAAGCCAACTATATCTTTAACTGTCCTTTTGATCTCTTCTGCATCCTTTCCAGTTCTAGTTCATCCTCCAGAGACAAAGGGGCCAAAGCTGAATCCAGTTTAAGCATACGAATGAACCATGTATGTTAACATATGCTATGCCATGTTCTTTCTGCTTTATATTACTTTCTTAGACATTCCTAACATTTGATTTTCTCTTTGGCTTTTAACACTGAGACAACCTCTTTAGGGATATCATCATGCAAAAATTCACTCCTGAGTGAGTGAAATGATACTCAGCTCAAAGCCCATTACTTTCATATATGAAATTAGGAGTGGTTTTCTCTCTTGCATGTCACATTTGTGTACCTAGGGTGTCATTTGGCATTCTTTTACACAATCACTTAGCCCTGCAATGTGTTTGTGATTCTTCCCTGTCACACATCCTTATTGCCTAACAATCATCATCCAAATAACAGAATCCTCAGCACTGATCCCATTTTCCAGATCCCTCATTGCATATCTCTATATAGTACTGTGTAATCCCTCTCCCTTAGTGAGAATGGATAGAATCATAGAAGTGTTAGGGCTGGAAGGGACCCCAAGGATGATCTAGCTTCAACTCCCCTGCCAGGGGCAGGGACACCTCACACTAGGTCAGGATGCTCAGAGGCCCATCCAGTCTGGCCTTAAAAACTCTCAGGCATGGGGCTAGTTAATCTTTCTCTCTATGCTTTTGATTAATTAATGTTTCTTCTTATTCTTGTAGCAGTTTTGTTTCCTAATAACCTTATGGAAAAGACATTATTGAAAACTGTTTGGAAAGAGGGAAGCAAAGGTTCTCTGTAGTCTTCTAATTAGAAAGTAACCTTTCATAATCTCCTTCATAAAACTCATTCAGAGTATTTTATTTAATCTACAGTTTCACCATTGATTCTTCACATTTTAATTTAGTAGCTTATTAGAAATTAGAGTATGCATTCAGAGCTGTATGCTGTATTCTTAGCATAATTCACAATGTGGTACAACTTCATTGTCTTCTAATCTGTGACTGGTGCATTATTGCTACGGAGTACAAAAGGTTGTGATCAGAAGCAGTTCATGTTACAGTGTGTCTTACATGTTTCTTTCACCTTGTTACCTCTGTGGTGTAGATACTGTTCAAATTTACCAGCAATCTTTTCATCTTTCCTAGACCCATTCTTGCAAATATTGTATTTCTTTATACAATCTCAATTCTCCTGGAAATTCTGCTGCTTACAAGTTCTACAAAAGCTACTTAAGAGGCAATATAGTACTGGGTAATATAAAATTAAACTTGCATTTAAAAGGTGAACTTTTCTATCTCAATACTGAAGAAAAGTACAGAAATGCTTCTAGATTATGTGTTGCTGTATTTGTAGCTTTTGGAAGCTCTTTCATCTAGGCTCTTTCAAAAGGCTTACATCTAGGCTCTTTCAAAAGTTTTTTGTCTTTACATTATCTATAAAAGGTAGACCTGTCAAAAGAAAACTTAGCATTCAAGCAACAGCATCTATTTTAGAATATTCTGCTTTTCCTAATACACGTTCCATGATAACATTCCTTTAATCTGTATTTCCCCCAGTGAGGAAATAATTCAGCCAGGTTTGTTTCCAGAAAAATGAAAATGTGCTGTGCTGGTTTGAGGGTAATTGGAGTATTTTAATAAGAGAAATTAGATCATTGGTTGTAAAAAGAAACAAACATACATACATATATAGATACATACATATATATACATATACAAATGCATGCATGTGTATATATGTATGCATGTATAACCTGTGGTTGTTTTAAAAATACTTCAGCTTGCATCTATGACCTTGCAGTTGTTTACACTGAGTTTTGTCATCCCATTAAATCTTTGTGTCGATACATATGTTCTTCTTTACAGTGCTCATCTAAAAAGACTGAGAGGTGTCAAAACAGAGAAAATTATTCCTGGATAATTTTCAACACTATATTTGCACAGCTTAAAAAAAAAAAAAAAAAGGAAGATTGATAGCCTGAGTTCCTAAGATTAATCAGTGTCACTTTCACAGGTCACATTTGTATCCCATTACTATGAGAAAAAACTTTGCACTGTAACTGAGGGAGAAAATGTATCAAAGCATTGCAAGGAAGACTGCTGCAGTACATGAGACTTCCATTAGGATGCATGGGGATGATGGCAAAACAAAAGCAAATCCATACCAGGACAAAATTAAAAACAGAGTGAAGAAAACTGTGAAATAGAATCATGGAGTAATTAAGTTTGACAGGGCTATCAGAAGAGCTCTATCCCAAATTCTTTGCTCAAGGAGGGTTGGATGGGCAGCCGTGAAGTCATAGAACCATTTTGTTTGGAAAACACCTTTAAGATCATAAAGTCCAACCATTAACTCTACCAAATCTGATGTTCCTTAGAGCCTTTTAAACATCTCCAGGGAAGCCTTATCTAGACAGTGGTTTTATTAGTGCATTTGTGTAAGCATAGAAATAAGAGGCCTAGAAACCTACATTTATTTTAATATTAGCACTACTACTTAATGCCAGAGTTGCTGCTATTGCTGATGCCTCTGATCCTTTATCCAAATATGAGTTTGTTGGTGTCTTTGGATCTTGTTTTTTCTGTGTACACAATTTGTTTCTTCTTACCTGCAAATGTTTGTCTTCTAGTTATAGTTGGTATCATACAGAGGAAGCAGACTCTCTCTTCTTATGTTTTTACAGCACATAGCATGGCAGTTTCTCTTCTAAATAAAGGTTCTGATTCTATAAATGAGTGTTAACTAACCAGAATTAGTGACTAGAACTGATACTACAGAAGGTGTTACCACAATGGTAGGAGGCAACATGCTAATGCATAGAGGAAATGTGGTTGGGCAGTAATCATAGTTGTATGAATCAGGAATATTATAAATTTATTCTGAGAGGCGATGAGATATTTGCATCTTTCAGAGAGGAAGAAATTACAGTCTTCATTATTATTTTGCTGCCTAATAGAATTACTCATTTTTTAATGATAATTTAAAGCTCTGTCCTTTCTTAACAAATTCATTGCATCTTCTAGTATCTGTCCAGAGACAGTAGATGATCCCTATTTTGGTCACATTGACAGAGAATGTCTATCCAAAGGGTCTGTTCAGCCTTTAGAAGTTCATAGCAATAGATGTCTATAACTATCTGAGGGGTGGGTGTCAAGTGAATGAGGCCAATCTCTTTTTGGTGGTGCACAGTAACAAGACAATGAGCAACAGGTACAAACTGGAACATAGAAGATTTCACCTCAATGTGAGGAGAAACTTCTGTACAGTGATGGCAGCAGAGTCCTGAAACAAGCTGCCCAGAAAGGTTGTGGAGTCTCCTTCTCTGGAGACTTTCAAAACCTGCCTGGATACATTCCTGTGAGAACTGCCTTTTGGCAGGGGGGTTGGTCTTGATGATCTCTGGAGGTCCCTTCCAACCTCTAATGTACTGTGATTCTGTGAAATATTGCAATTGTATGAACAAAAAGAAAGGCAGTAAGTAGGAGAATCATGGTGATTGTGTAAAAGCCTTCACATTCACTTTTACACAGTTATTTTAATTTTGGAGTAGCAGGGCTTTCAGAAGTCTCAAGTTTCACACAAATAACATTCTGAAAGTGAGAAAGGTAATCCATGATCAGAAAGAATTAGATGCAATGGTAATGATAGGGGAGGGTATGAATCCATTGTGGAGATTTTGTGGAATGATTGGAATATTTAATGCTCATTGAAGGGCCTAAAGAAAACAAAAATGCTGAGTGTTTTGGGTATTCTGAAATGTAAGGAAATGCTCTTTTGATTGTGGAGATTCGTAGTGAAAAGCCCCAAGAAGAGAATCAAAACAAGGCCACGGAACTATGAACTGATGGCTCTATGTGGTCTTTCATGAAGACTCAGATATGTGAACCTCCAAAGAAAAGGATATGAAGAAAAAGTGACAAAGAATCTCGATGTCATAGTGAACTTCTGAGATAATCCCCTTTACAGTTACCAAAAAGGAGCAGGGATGGGGAGCAAAAGCTGGCATCTTTAGCTGTGGCTGTCTGCAAATTCAAGCATGCCTGAGCGTATCCTCAGGCACTAAAGCGTGGATGACTCTGCTGCTGAACTGGTAGTTTTTCCTGCCACAGAGCATTCTGTTCCATTGTCAGCTGCCCCTGAACAATTTATGGCCATCAAGACATCACAAGTAGCTAATTGGAAAACGACATCTTGTTTTGGTAACTGAGAACAATGAGTCTAGTCTGGGTGATTTTAGAAAGTGTGTGGGGGGGGGTGGTGTGGGTAACTCTCAAACCATCACACTAGCATCCAAGAAAGGCTGGGCCTTGCCAGCTGATCTTGGCCAGCAATGGTGGCCTTCATATTTCAAAGGGGATCTTATAGTAGCCTTCCAGTATCGGAAGGCAGCCCACAGGAAGGCTGGAGAGGGACTATTGACAAGGTCTTGCAATGACAAGACAAGGGCCAATGGGTTTAAACTGGCAGAGGGGAAATTTAGACTGGATGTCAGGAGGAAGTTCTTGCCAGGGAGGCCGGTGAGACACTGGCACAGGTTGCCCAGGGAGGCTGTGGATGCTCCCTGGAGGTGTTCAAGGTCAGACTGGAGGAGGCCTTGAGTGAGCTGTAGTAGTGGGAGGTGTCCCTGCCTATGGCAGGGGGTTGGAACTAGATGATCCTTGAGGTCCCTTCCAACCTTACCATTCTATGATTCTATGATATTTACAAATTCTAAGTTTGTTTTATCTATCAGTTCTGAAGAGGGAATAGGTTGAATGTGTATGCAGCTAAGAATGTCTTTATTGTGTGTTTTGGCTTATGGGTAGCACACATGCTAGGCAAAGATTTTCCTCTTTAAGTCATGTAACTGTTTCTGTGGCTAATGAAATACTTGTGGGCATCTTCCTTCGTGATGATTCTATTGGAGTCACATTATTGATTATTGGGGTTGGTGTTTTTGGAGGTTTCACCCTTGGGATTTTTTGAGGAGCATATCAAGTGTGATGCCAGACAAACCCATGACAGATTTTAGGCACTTCTGTTTCAGGTCTCATAAATGTTTATATGGTTTGGTTCATACTGTTGTAAGCTTCTATGAAAGGTGTTACAGAAAGTGAAGTCAGCCAGCTAGACCTAGGGGACATTGGAGAGTCTTACTTTTAATGTGGCAATCTTCATCTTCTTAGGCTGTGTTCATGACATACCATTTTCTTGGGCATTTTATTGTGTTGTTTGACACTTGAACTTTTCACCTCATTTTCTGCAAGCAATCTCACTGGCTATTACAAGAAATTTTCTGAGTAATCTGGAAAAAAAGTTACTCACTATAATGAGGCACACTGAGCATTCTTCCCTATACTACCTGTGAATTGTCTCTACTGTGAACACAAAGGATTTCTGAAATATGTGTGATCTGAGTTAATTCTGTCTAAATACACAGGATGTAGACAAAATTGTATTTCCTTGTGCGTGGAAGGAATCAAACTGCTAGAAACATCCTAGTTGTGTGCAGTTCTATTCCTCTGCCTCCCCTCTCCTCTTCTAGCACAACACTAAAAGAATAAATAAATAAATAAAAGTCTATACTTAAGTCCTCTCAAAGTCTAATTCATCCTTCACTCAGAAGGGCAACTCTAAGTAAAATGTAATCTTTAACTTTCAGGCTATTAAGTCCCTTGAATATAAGGCAGTGCAGTCTTGTTTCTGCTAAGGTTTATTTTCATTTTTTTCTGTTTTATTAAACAAAGGAATGTTTAAGTATTTTTTTGGTTACACCCGGTAGGTCAAAAGAAGTGGTAGTACTGAAGCCTGTGGTATGACAAATTTCTGATCCTTAGTTCTACCTGTTTGTTTTAATGTAGCCCAAGTAATAGCGTGCACCACAGCCCATCACAAATTGAAGGAAAATGTCAATTGAAGTTGCACCATCAGAGATGTTTATATATGGTGGAATTATTTGAGATTTGTTTACCGTCTTGTGCGTGTTTTGGCCAGAACTCATTTTCCCTTGCCAGCCCGAACTGTTTTTTCTGCCATCTGTATGTCTTTGGAGTGTTTCCTTTCCTGTTTGATACCTTAGGACTCTCAGGAGTGGAGCCTGATTGCCAGGGTTCCTGTGAGCATTTGCTTCTTGGAATCTGTTGGCTCGTATTTAGAGGAACCTGCGTCATTCATTTGCATAGTTAGTCTCATTTTGGGGTTTTTACCATGTGAAAATACTATTGCATTTGTTTATTAAAATGATCCCCCTAGAAATCCACTGGCTCTTAAGAATTTGCTCAATGCTACATAGGCTCATTTTCAATGTTTATGCCTTGCATAATGCTTTTGCTTTTCCATAGATTGTAGAAACTTAAAGCACTTTCGAATAATAATAATGGTAAAATATTACTTAATCAGAGGAACTTTTGTAATTGGGTAAGATTAAATTGGCCCTCTTTATAATGACACTGCTTTTACACAGACAATATCTTTTTATGGCTTTTTGGAAATTTCCATTCAAGGACATCGCATCTTTTTTCATGCCCACCCAGACATAAGAACCGACAGCACTACCTGTTCTGTTGTCATTTAAAAGGCAGCAGAATGTTTTCCATCTCTGTGTCCTTTAAGAGGAGCCTCAAATCATTCACTGCACTGCTGCTGACAGCTTCTGAGTTTCTCAGTACGTGCCATACTGTAGTGCTATCTGTAATCTTAATACTGATTTCCAGACCTTGTCTTCACTGGAGTCATAACAAGCTCAACAATATTAAGCTTATTCGTCACAGCGAAATGATTGTGCTTCATTTTTCCCAATAACTTGTCAGGTTGTTCATCAGATCCTGGAGCTAAAGAATCATTAGAGCATGTAATCTGTTCTAAACACAAGCTCTGCAAGACTAAAAATACTATAGGTGTAATTTAAAGCTATACTATATATATCACTACTAACAGGAGTTCCTTTAGGGCAGTAATTTCTGTCTTGATAACTTGGATTTACTGTTGGATTTTTGTAAGAAAAAAGGCAAGGTTTTTTTTGGTGTCATTATGGCTTCTTACGTGTGAACCACTAGCATGTGGTCAGGGTGAAAGGTTTGTCAGGAAAGAGGAAAAAAGCTTTCACAACATTTTTCAGTTCTAAAAAATATTGGCTGTTACTCTGCTCGAAACTGAAATGATTTCTTTTCATACCTAACCCTTGCTTTTTGGATACAGTGATTCCCCACATATGCACCTTTCACAGCATCCCGTAAAAGGCTATATACATGTGTTTGGGCTTCTTTTAT
The DNA here is from genome assembly GCA_013399775.1 of Semnornis frantzii. Classification (NCBI taxonomy): domain Eukaryota; kingdom Metazoa; phylum Chordata; class Aves; order Piciformes; family Ramphastidae; genus Semnornis; species Semnornis frantzii. Next base: position 8,696 of record VWYK01003153.1, read on the forward strand.
ACAGCCTTTTCTCTTTAGTTCATGGAAATTCACAAGATAAGCACCAAAAATTGGCAATATTTGCCAAGCATTCTCTCCTACCTGATTTTGAGAGGTAGAGTGTGGAGGATTGTTCTTGTTCTTGAGTTTTAGAATGTTTCCCAAATCGAGTCACACTATTTTATTGTATTCTAAACCTATACAGTTGTAATAGGTGAGTCAGAAGAAATGTGACACCTCCACGAGTCTCTGTTCTGTGGTAGATGCATTCTGTAAGCAGAATTCTGTGAAAAATATTTTCTCCCCTAAATGCTTTCACCTACCAGGGCTCACTTTTAACTGTGAAAAGCTGTGTGGAATTTGCTGCTGTTTCTAGTATGTTGTGCAATAAAAACGCAATGAGAAATTATTGACAAGTTAGTAATATCTAAAATGTTAATGTCTATTTTTGATGATGCACAGCAATAAGACAAGGAGCAATGGCTAGAAACTGCAACACCTCAACATGAGGAGAAACTTCTTTACAGAGGGTGACAGAGCACCAGAGCAGGCTGCCCGGCGAGGTCGTAGAGTCTCCTTCCCTGGAGACTTTCAAAACCTGCCTGGATGCATTCTTGTGTGAACCACCTTAGGAGATCCTGCCTTGGCAGAGAGGTTGGACTGGATGCTCTCTGGAGGTCCTTTCCAACCTCTAAGGTTCTGTGATTATGTGACTCTGTAATTGCATAGGTTAATTTAATATTAATCTTAAATAAGTTAGTGCCCTGCTCAACTGGTTGTTTACCACTCTGACATGCTGCCCTCATTCCCTATACTCATTGTCTCTATTTTATAATTAAAATACTAAACCACTAAGCTTCCTAAGTATCTTGGTTATAAATTCCTATGGTTAGTTACCTGGGAGGGAATCATAGAATCAAAGAATGGTTTGGGTTGGAAGAGACCTCAAAAGGTCACGTAGTCCAATGCCTCTGCAGTGAGCAAGGGATATCCTCCACTAGAAAAGGTTGCTCAGAGCCTTATTGAGCCTGACCTTGAATATCTCCAGGAATGGGGTCTTAACTACCTCCCTGGGCATCCTTCTTCCGGTCTTCCAGCACCCTTGTTGTGCAAAATTTGTTCCTAACATCCAATCTAAATCTCCTCTTTTCTGATTTCAAACCATTGTCCCTCATTCTACCTCTACAGGCCTTTGTAAACAGCTTTCTTGAAGCTCCCCCTTCAGGTACTGCTACTAGGTCATCCCAGAGCCTTCTCTTGTCCAAGCTGAACAGCTCCAGGTCCCTCCACCTGTCCTCATAGCAGAGGTGTTCCAGCCCTCCAAAGTACATCAAGAAAATCCAGAAAACTTCTCTTGCTGTCAGATGATTTTTTTTTTAATATTTTGATTTAATTTTTTATTACTGAGGTAGGCATCTATGCAAAGCCCTAGAGAAACCAGGGCATTTAAGTATTTTGTTCTTCAGCAACTAGTAGAAGAAAATCCTGTCGAGTTTTCAGAGTTGATGAAGGACATTGAA
>VWYK01003155.1:3297-16273 GCA_013399775.1 Semnornis frantzii
AAAAAAAAGAGAGCTTCAAGTATGACCTGATGAATATGGATGCTCCTCCCATGCTGAGCAATACATATCCACCTCTTTTAAATAAGCACTTGTCTACACAGATTGAGCCAGCAGATGACACAACTGGTGGCTTCACACGGCAGCAGAACTTACTGATATAAGCCTCAGATAAGGACTCCAACAGTCATCTCTTTGTGTTCTTTATGTATGTGATGCTTCAGAGAGAAACCACCTGCAAGCTTCTTGAATGGTAAGCATAATCCAGTTTTCTTGGACCTCAAATTCTGTCGCTCAATTCTTTTGTTGGGCCTATTTTTGTTCTTCTTTCAGCAAGAGTTCTCTGTTAAAAGAGCAACGTAGAGTATTTACAAATCCATATTTAAGCATAAATTTTGCATAATTTCAGCTAATTGAAGCGCTGCATGGTACATGCCTTAGTCAATTTAAATAAAATATACTTTTTTTCCAAGCATGAAAATGTAATATGGAAATAATATGGCATCCTTTCATGTTTGGTATGGCTTTACATTTCTTTTTATTGGCAAAACTTTTTCACAAGGCAGTTTTTCCTATGTCCACCAGACATTGCTTATTTTCCCCAGCAGATGATCAGAGGGCTGCAGTAGCTCTGTGATGAGGACAGGCTGAGAGAGTTGAGGCTCTGCAGCCTGGAGAAGAGAAGGCTGCCAGGAGACCTTAGATTAGTCTTCCAGTATCTGAAGGGGCCTACAGGAAGGTTGGGGAGGGACTATTGACAAGGTCTTGTAACGACAGGACAAGGGGCAATNTCCATATGAAAATACGCTCCCAAGTACTGTGCCTATCTTATTGGTAGGTATTAACTCTAAGTAATGTTTGCGAAACTGAAAAATATAATTGTGTTGCTTAGGCTGCAAATGATTATTAATACTGAAGGTCTGGTCACAGTTTCATATCTACTAAATATGAAATAGAAAATGTATTTCAAACAAATATCTGTATCTATTCCACCTAAGAAGCACCCAAAACTTAAATCTTAGTGTCTGAACGACTTTGGCATGACTGCAAACCTTCAGTTAGGACATGAATGTCGAGGGCTTGGGGAAAGCAAGTCAAGAACTGGCAAGTTTTAAAGACTAACCAAAATACATAATAGTGTGCTTAAAGACATTGCAGTAGGATGCTTTATCCTTTTTCTTCTTTCTTAAACTGCATTTCTTTAAACTGCTCATTTTCAAATTAAAATACACATTTCCATATTTTACAAAATGTAAGCATCATTTTCATTCAATTATATGTGTGACCATTTTCAAGATGTTTTCTGTCATTTTAAAATTGAAAATGTATAGTTCATTTGCACTGCATAACAGACATTTTAATAACTTCAGCTTTTAACAAGTCTTTTTTTTTTTCCCTTAACCTGATAGGGTTTAATATACCAAAAGTCCTGCTTCAAAATTTTAGTACAATTGCATGGGCAATTAATTGAGAAAAAAACCCTTCTAGTACATCCCAGAATGGCATTGGCCTTCCCTGACACAAGAGCACACTGCCGGCTCATAGCCATCCTTCCATCCAACAGGACTCCCAAGTCCCTCTCCCCTTCACTGCTCTCCGGCAATACCGTGCCTCAGTTTGATTTGATTTCATAGACCCAAAAGTTTCTGAAGCCTGATAATTCAGCTTTTCCTGAATTTCATAGTTAGGGGAAGTCCAAGATTGAGGTCCTGGTTCACAGATAGTTGCTGGGTTTCATCAGCAGTACCTGAATGAAAACCATGAAACCAGTCCTGAAGACAGGAACAAGTAGGTGAGTTTTCCACTGCGGCAGGGAACCAGACTTCATCACTTTGGCCCTGATAGTCTGTCTGTACAGGGGCACAGCTTCCAGAGTAGGAGGAGAGAGCATCACCACCAGAAAGGGAGTTGCCATTTTGTAGCCGCAATTGCTTTCATTAAGATGTAGACAGGAGATGTTTTATACTCTTTAGTTTAAGTGAAGCACATGATGCCTAGCATGTAAGTGACCCTCTACTTGTTCAAAAGATAGTTTCCAAGAGATGGCATAGCTCCCAGCTTCACAGGAGGATTACTGTCTGAAAAGGATACCTAAGTCACCCCTCACCTCTACACACTTCACTTTCAATTATCCAACTCTAACAGCAACAGGAACTGCATTCAGTTTTGCTGCCATACACCTGAGAGTCACCTTATAGACTTGAAAGATTTTGTCTAGAGCTTAGCTTGAAGCCAGCAGCTGCTGCTATTGATTGCTGGGCTCCATTGGACACCTTGGAAAGTACACCTCCCTTGTGTACTACAATTGATATTAATCATAGGATCAGTTTATACTTACCTTCAACACAGAGATTGTACTCTATAGGCCTCTATTTAAATGTCTTCTTTTCCAAAGCACTAAGATTAGGACTCAAAATCTGCAAGATATTATTTAATAGAGAAGACTCTGGCATAGTAGAATGAATTACTAGTTTATAAATCATCCTTCTATTAATATGAACCATGTAATATACTTGTGCATATACCTTCTACTGAGCATAGCAGCATGTTCCTTACCACAGCAAAATCTCAAAAGGAACAAATGTAATGAAAAATCAGTTAGACAGAAAAGTGTAAAATTCCACAAAGATGCTCAGAGGGATGCAGTAGCTCTCCTATGAGAAAAGGCTGAGAGAGTTGAGGCTTTTCAGCCTGGAGAAGAGAAGGCTGCCAGGAGACCTTAGATTAGTCTTCCAGTATCTGAAGGGGCCTACAGGAAGGTTGGGGAGGGACTATTGATAAGGTCTTGTAACGACAGGACAAGGGGCAACGGGTTTGAAGTGTCAGAGGGGAGATTTAGACTGGATGTTAGGAGGAAGTTGTTTGCAGTGAGGGTGGTGAGACACTGGCACAGGTTTCCCAGGGAGGTTGCGGCTGCTCCCTCCCTGGAGGTATTCAAGGCCAGGTTGGAGGATGCCTTGAGTGCCCTGTACTAGTGGGAGGTGTCCCTGCCTATGGCAGGGGGTTGGAACTGGATGATCCTTGAGGTCCCTTCCAACCTTACCTTTCTATGATTCTGTGATTCTATGACTGAAATTCACCTTGCTGGTTTAAAAAGACAGTAGAGCTTCTCTCCACGGTAAGTGCAAGAACATTTGAGAAAGTTTGTAGGAGACTAGGTGTTCCTTCTCATGCAGGCAGCAGCTTGGATTAATTTCTGAATGACTTCAATAAATATGAGGCAGCATTATGAATTAATTTGGCTTACTGAATAAGGCTGACAACACGAAAGCCTAAACATCGTTTTAGACATCATAACATCCATAACACCCTCGCCAAATGAATCACTTCTGAAGCAAAAAAAAATCATGCAGCACATCCTTTTCATCATTAATATTTGCTTAAATTTACTGTTCCTAGGCCTGTAAAATTAACAAAATTGCAGTACCGAATTACCAAGGCTACAGGACCGGAAAGGTGCATATTTATTGTACATACAATTCGATTATTAAACAATCATATTTTTAATGAAATGCTGCTCTGTGATTGCCTTTAGTGATTTTCACTTGAACTAATGGATCCACTATTCAACCATTAGTAAGACCATATTTGACATAAAAATGGTATAAAAGCATTGTAATCCACTCTTGGGAAAACAGCTGTAAGAAAGGTTTCTCTTTGACTACTTATCTAAATTAGTTCCTTATGTCAAATCATTACGCAGAAATAAAAGCTATGGTCAGCCCACTTAAAATTCCATTTGATTCCTCCTGGGAATGGAAAACTTTTGAATTATTTTTCATGCTCTGAACATTATTCTGAACATTTACTAGAAGACAAAAATCTAGCAGTCATTTTAAAAGAAGTGGGGGCAATATTACAAGAGTAAAAAAAAAAAAAAAAGTTAAACTATGGCTGTTTAGGGATCATGACTTTTGTTCTTCTACATTACTCTGACTGCAATTTAGAGGATTAAGAAAAAATGTAATAGATTTTATTAATTCTTAATGATGTTTCAGTGACACCTCTGCTCCCAGGAATGATTCCTGCAGAAAACAGCCCTTTTAAAGTTTCAGGTTTGGGGGGGTTTGTTTTGGCTTGTTTACAATATCTAGACTGTTATTTTTGGAGTTTAATTTCTCATAAAGAGTACTATGGGCAACAGAAAAGTCAAAGCCAAACAGGGAATTCAAAGCCACTTCACCATGAGAAGGTGAACAATCTCACCAACTGGAGCTGTTGCTGATGGAAGTACCTGAAAAAAGGTTCAGAAATACAAGTGGCTTCCTCAGTGACAAAGCCAATTGGCATAACTAAAATCTCTGCAGGCACTAATGGGTAGCATTCTTGAGTATAGCTTTCTTGCTACAGCATAAATGACCCTGTGGGGTTTTTTTTGGTCAAAATTAATGACAACCTAATACTAAAAATGTACTTTAATGCACTGCTCTTGAACATATGCCTATGGCTATGGCAGAATGTGGGCCGAAGAAATTTCTTTTGTTCCATATGTTAGCGTTGTCTGATAATTAATAGAACTAAAGCTCTACCTGCAAGCACTCACACTCACAGCCAACCTTAAGACCCTATCTTGCAGGTGGTCTTACAATCTTAAGACTACCAAATTGAGCCTGCGTAACTTAAGCAACTTACTATAAATTATTCTGGAGTTGCAAATCATAACTACTTTCTACAGCACTTGTAGAAAGAAGCACAGAGATACAAATGATGCCAGTGATAAGTAGATTTCAAAAAGTTCTTCAATGAGATCCCTCTTCAGAATCTTTTACTGAAATGCCACTGTCACAGGACAGGAAGGATTTCCTGAATCTAGCTAAAGTTAAAAAATACGGAATAGGAATACACCTCTGAAAAGCTCAGAGGTTGAAGAGCAGGAGGGGCTATTAGGAACCCTTGAAGACAGTGCTGGAATCAGCAATGCAAACATAATCTAGTGATCTGGAAGGCTCTACTGAACTTCTCAGAATGACTGAAAATGCACATTATTGTGAGAGATTTTGCAAGATCAAATGACACAGTAATGAAATGCCAGATAAAATTCAATAAATGCTAGGTGCAGAGAGGAAACATAATCCTACTCACATGAGTATAGCACAAGTGATACTTATTTATACTGACGCCACTCAGAAAAGAGAGTGTGGTGGAGCAGCAAACATTCTCAAGAAACTTAGCCCAAAGGCAGTAAAAACAAATCAACCAAGCAACCACCTTTGTAAGCATTTAGGAGAGGAACGAGGGGGAAGAAACACAGGTTTTGCTATCACACTTCAGAAGGAACATGGAAAAGATGCAGAGTAACAGGATGAGGATGTTCAGAGATACAAAATGTCATACTTTAGAAGGAAAACCATATGAAACAAGCCCTTTCAGGGAGCAAAGAGCTGGAAGAACTTTGTGAAATGATGAGCTCTAACAGAGGTAAAAAATTAGGAAACAACTCTCCATTTCTCAAAATAAAAGCACTAGGGAGCACTAAGTGAAGCTAGTGGTAAAACCTCATTTTCCACAAACACATAATGAAATTAGGGCACTTAAGTGCCACAGGATGTTGTGGCACGGATAGTATAGAAGGAGTTTAGCAAGGGCATAATCCATGTCACGGGGAATTGCAAGCTGATGGCTATTAAAGGGGCTGGACTGGACGGGACACCGGATTCTGGCAGTCCTTAAATTGTTTGTTGCCATAAACCATTGAGCACAAAGACGTAAAGTCATCCCGTGTGCCTCTCGTTGCTTTCCCCAAGCTTTTCCCCCAGCTGCTGGCTGACCTTTGGTAAGGCTGTGCTTATCGCATGGAGTAAACTGTCAGTTCTAGAAGTTACAAAAGCTTCCGTTACGGACCCAGTAAGAATGACTCAAAGTTTTCAGAAATTAACGTTGTGAAACACTTCCTGATGCTTCTTTCTGTACTTTTCCTCTAGTTATCCAGCGCTGCTCCGTATTTGTTTTACCGTCAAACTTTACAGAGAAAAGCTGCGAACACAAAGCAGATGATGGGAAGCTGATCGCAGAAGGCTCCGCAGCCCAAAGCTGCAAGGTTGCTGCGCATCGCCCTGGCCCCGCAATCCCCCGACCCAGGACCGCGCTCCTCCAGGAGTTACGCCAGGGGCTTGCTCAGGCCGCGGCTCGCTCCACATCGCCTTTGTTATTCCACCTTTGGCACATCGCTTCTCTGCGCACAGGTGCACACCTCCAGGGACCTCTGCGCTGCCCGATAATCAGGGAATGAAATGCCCCCCTTCCCCATAGCTCAGGGGTCCGATGAGCCCCGTCCCGACAGCCACACGCCTGGCACTGTTTGGGCAGCTGCCCCTGAGCGACTGGCACTTTGCGCCCCGGGAGGCGGCCGGAACCTGAGCTCACTCCGACGGGGCGCGGCTCGGCCTCCCGGGCGCCCCCGCGCCTCTCTCCGCCCCGCTCCGGGGGAGAGACGCGGAGCGGGCTCGGCACCCGCCGTCACTCGCTCTCTCACCTCGCAGGTCTCCGGAGCGGACGGGGTGGGCGCAGCTCGGAAGGGTGCCATGAAGCGCTCGCTGCTGCGGTTTTGCCAGTCGCGGGAGAAGACGGCTGCCTCCAGCTCCTACCAGGGCGTCGTCTGCGAGGCGGATGCCGCTTCTGTCGCTTCTCAAGATGTCTTCAAGGTGTGTGCGAGGGGACGCGGTGGGGAGTGGCGGTCCCGGGGGCTGGGTGGCGGCATAGCCAGAGGACACAGCCCGGCTGCTTGAGGCACTGAGACCGGCGTGGGACGGAGCGATGCCCGAGACGGGTGCTCTTCTGATGGCTCTAGAACGAGATGTGAAGGCGGAGGGTGAAGTGAGTGAGGGTGCGGTGGAGCTCTGGAGGCAGCTCTGCGGGCTTGAGAGCGGTTATGTCCTAGAGATCCTTTCCCGAGAGATCCCTTCCCTTTGCTCGTCAGCGGAGCCGTGAGGGGAAGAGGTCTGGCTTAAGGGCAGGAGGGCATAGCGGTGTGGAGTGGCAGATGACTGCCGTGGAGCTCAGCCCTGTCCCTCGGATTTGGCTCACTAGAACGAGTCCACTAGAAAGAGTCCTGGGGAAGGTTCCGAGGTCATGATGGGAATGAGCAAAATTGCCCCGAAAGGGAAATTTAGAAGCACAGGAACTCTTAGGAACCGAAAGGGGGTGGGGGGGAAAGCACAATTTACAAACGTGAAAAACTCTGCCAGGAAGGACGCGACCTGTTCCCTTTGCATAAAGAATAGGACCCATTCACATGAGTAACCTTTGTATGCAGGTATGGGTTTTGAAACCCTTAGAAACACTGTTTGGAGAACATCACAAAGACAGAATCAGCAGGGTTGCAAAGCCCAGTACTAGGCAAGTATAAGGGTGTCAGCGGGCTGAGCTGTCAGAGGGTATTTTATTGTATTATGCTGTGAAGATGCTAGGGTTTTTCAGACTGAGATAGTAGCCCACAGGATGCTCTTAGGATACTGCTGCATTTAGAGATTTGTTGCTGTGAGAGTATCGCAAAAACCCAACAGCTGAACGTGAAAGCTCAGGACATAGTATCAGTTTGTGGAGGCATTTCTAGAACATGGACTTTTGAAGATTAATTTTTCCATTATTGAATTCATTTTACATGGACACAGCTGGAAAACAATTAAATGATGATTTGCTTGCTTGAGATTTTCTTCGATGGAGGGAAGATCTTGAGCTTCCAACAGAAAATAGAATATGTTCAAGATAGTTTCTGGTTTTGTTACATTCGCACTGTTTCTCATCAGGATCTGATTTTGCAATCAGTTAATCAACCTATTGACTCAACCTGAGCAGAATTTGGGTACTTCTGTATGAAACTAAACAGTCAGGAGAGTGGTAACATGCTCACAGTATCATGTCATATCATTGCTAGCATCTGGCCTATTAGGAGAACAAAGGAATGAGAATATTTGTATCCAAAATAGGTGATTTCAGATGGAAGTGCCTGTAGGCTACGGAGCTTCATTAAGAAGAATCGTTCTGGGCTTACCAAAGTGGATGAATTAAATGCCACCCCACTGCATCACGCTGCAGAAGGAGGTCAAATAGAATTAATGCAGCTGATCATAGATGATTCTTCCTTTGAAGGTAACACCCTTTATGAACTATTTTATTTAATTCTTTTATTCTGATAAATAGCCAACGTGTCTGTTAGCCAGCTGAATTAAAACTGAAATCTCTTATCTGCATTTATAGATTGAAACATAATTCAAACTGCCAGACACAGTTTGCAGTGTCTCAGGTGTGGTTTGGGTCACTCTTGTGATGTCAGGGCTGTTTTCTCACTAATGTACCACATCAATATGTCTTACTTTGTTAGGAATTCAGTCTGACATGAAAAACAAAACTACTGTGCAGTACAGCAGGCGTGACTTCTTGTCTTGTGTTATATTTATAATACTTCAAGTGTAGAAATGAATTAATTTGGTTCCTTACACTTGGCATTCAAGTTGTCAACACACTTCAACTTAATAATGGGAAAGAATAAGCATGTGACAGGCCATCTAAAGAAACTCAGGGAAAAAGTGGTCACTAGGAGAAAATGTAGCCTGGAGTGATGGAAAACACTAAGAGATGTTGTGTGGTAGTTATTAATGAGCATGGTGAACTGCATAGGACTCCACTGACAGACCGAAGGTTAGTTAGCAAGCATACAACAGCCATGAAAAGCTCCTTTTATCACCTAATGGTGACTAATTTCAGATTCTATCTGAAATACATTATTTTCTTTCCAGTGTGTGATTTGTCTTAACTTCAAACATCAGCAAAAAAAATTTGCAATGTTAAAGCTCAAAAATGTCTGTAAGAGTTATAAAACGGATCCCTGGTATGAATTGATTTACTTTGTGTTCTTAAATTATAATAGATAGTGGCCTTTAATCTTCTTAAATTCACGTTTATCATAGCTAAAATAAGATATCCACATTCATTCTGTGCAGCCTGTCAAACAGTACTGGGGAAATCCAATAAAACAGGGAAGAGACAAGGAAAGAGGGAAATCAAATAACTCTAAGAGGCAGACAAAAGTTAGACTATGAGGGGCAGGAAAACGGACTGATGATGTCTGGTGTCTCTCTGAATAGATACGCTGAATGCCTGGTATTAATTTAACATGACAGTACTTGACAGAGTCTTTCCCAGAACATAAGAAATGCAACATAGACCTAAACCTCCACTAAAGACACTTTTCTGCCCTTTTTTTTTGTAGTACAATCATAACATCGGATGATTAACTTTGCTTCTGATTGTTTTTGGCTTGTTGTTTCTCCTTTGACCTAGTATTAAATGTGATGGATTCTTCTGGAAATACCCCACTGCACTGGGCCACAAAGAAAAACCAGGTTGAAAGCGTTAGTCTGCTTCTCAGCAGAGGAGCCAACCCAAACATTCTCAACTCCAATATGATGGCACCTTTGCATATGGCCGTGCAGTCCCTGCATAATGAAATCGTTAAGGTAAGTCTAAAGTCCACATAAATACAGAGGCTTGATAAGTAGCTTGGCTGCAGCTGCCTGCAGAGCACGAAGACCTTGTTTATATATGATGTATCTCCTCATGCTTTTGTTTAGTGAGCAGGATGTGGAGCATGCCATACTTACAAAAGTTGTGTGTCATCTGATCAGTGAGCACAGAAGTAACTCACTGCTTTAGAGAAGTACTGCTTTTTGGTCTTATTATGGTAGTCACTATGTTTTGACAGAGAAGTCTTTTAAAATTTTCCAAACAAGGAATTTTAATATTATTTTTTAACTTCACATAGGCATGTGGTATTTCAAACATGCATGGCATTTTTTCCCCTGCAACTTTATACAAGTATCAAGGCTTTTTTTAAAAGTTAGCAGGGAATTTCATAGAATCATAAGGTTGGAACAGACCTCAAGGATCATCCAGTTCCAACCCCCTCCCATAGGCAGGGACACCTCCCACTAGTACAGCTCACTCAAGGCCTCCTCCAACCTGGCCTTCAACACCTCCAGGGAGGGAGCAGCCACAACCTCCCTGTGCAGCCTGTGCCAGTGTCTCGCCACCCTCACTGGAAAAAACTTCCTCCTAACATCCAGTCTAAATCTCCCCTCTGCCAGTTCAAACCCATTGCCCCTTGTCCTGTCATTGCAAGACCTTGTCAATAGTCCCTCCCCAGCCTTCCTGTAGGCCCCCTTCAGATCCTGGAAGGCTACTCTAAGGTCTCCTGGAAGCCTTCTCTTCTCCAGGCTGCAGAGCCCCAACTCTCTCAGTCTGTCCTCATAGCAGAGCTGCTGCAGCCCTCTGAGCATCTTGGTGGCCTCCTCTGGACCCACTCCAACACTTCCATGTCCTTCCTGTGCTGGGGGCTCCAGAACTGCACACAGGACTCCAGATGGGGTCTGAGGAAAGCAGAGCAAAGGGGCAGAATCCCCTCCCTTGCTCTGCAGCCCAGCACACAGTTGCTGTCTGGGCTGCACTCACACTGCAGCCTCAGGGTGAGCTTTTTATCACCCCACACCCCCAGGGACTTTTCCTCAGGGCTGCTCTCAGCCATTCCCCACCCAGCCTGGATTTGTGCTTGGGATTGTGCCTATTTTAAATAAAAAAAAGTGGAAAATCAATCAGAAAACACAGTTCCCAAACCAAACAATTTAACAGTAATTTGAATAACAACAGAACTAAAGCTGTAATTGAAAAAAAAAATAAATCACAAAAACAAAGAAATCATTAAGGTATTTGTTTTGAGCCTTGTGAAACAGCAGCAACATAATTTATTCTCATTTGTCCAAGTGAAGCAAGAATATTTTCTTCAACTTACCACATAAATACAACCTTGGTACTACATCATTTGCATTTTCACATTTGTCTCTTTCTAGTTCATCCAAGCAAAAGAAAGAAACATGTATTTCTATATTCGAGTCTTAAAATCCTTTAGAATCTTTCAGTGTTAAAATACATCACTGTGCTCTTTTTTTACAAAAATCTGTTTACTATGTGTTAAGAACAATAAAATCTGAAAAAAAATGACATTTTTAAAATGGGTTTCCTATTTAGTTCTGGCTTTGCCTTATTTTAGAGCTCTGCTCTTGCCTAATTGTGTGATCTAATTTATTCCCTACTCTGTTTATTCATGCTAATTCTGCTTTGGTTTCTGTTGTCACATTGCCTGAGAGTGGCTAAAATGTGCCAATTTCTCCGGTGCAGGAAAAAAAAATTGAATTACTGAAAGGCAATTAAATGTGTAGAGAAGAATAAATATGCATTGCAGTCATTATCATTTCCAGCTCTTGGTTCTCAGAATAAAAGCTGGAAGCAGTGATAGAGGGTGACGCTGGTACGCTGTTAACTGTTAACATAAGGACTGAGAAGCAGGAATTTAGGATTGGAAGGGTCCCTGCTTACATCAAATCCGATCTCCCCTGACCTTAGCTAATTGTATAATACGTGCCCAGTCAAGCAGGATCTGCAGCATTGCTGCTTCTCAGCAGAGTACTGCAAGACATTTTGACAAGCTTCATCCAGAAATCCCTATCTGCAATTTGCTACAGAAAATGTTTATCCTAGCACTGTGGAAACTCCTAAATAAAACTCTGCAGCTGTGTGCAGTGTTTACCTTAGCATTACTCAGCTGGCTGCACTAAAGACATTTACTTTGTCTGTCCTCACCCTCACTTTCCAGCTGCTGCTTCTTGCATTCTCCTGCATTTTGCTCCTCCTCCACCTGTGGGTGGTGTGCTGCTGGCATGTAGAAAGAGCAGGTCACAAGAGTTGTATGGATGATAACCAAAAAGAGAATGGAATAGGACTTTGACATTATGTTTGGCTTATGGATGGTTTCTTTTATATTTAGATTTTAGTCCAACACAGCAGTACAGATGTTAATTTGGAAGGTGAAGCAGGGAACACACCTATAATGGTAGCATGCTACAAGGATAATCCTGAAGCACTGACGCTCCTGGTAGGTAGAACTATTTATCCATCCATGTGGTTTGATTCACCTTGATGCAGTGTTATTCTGCTCCTGTGTTTTGCCTTTGTGGAACGCAGAAAAGTTAATCATACACCTAGCATTCAAGTTACTTTACACAGGTTACTAAGAAAATTTCATGTGCATTTATAAAGGTGCTTGACTGACAAACTTAAGAAATAAAACTTGAACTGATTTTGAAGGTGAAGAGAACTCAAAATGAAGCACATGTATCATACAATCATAGAATTGTTTCAGTTGGAAAAGAGCTAAGATTGATGCCATTAACCCATGTCCACAGGCTTCTTGAACATCTCCAGGGGTGGTTACTCCACCACCTGTTCCAGTGCCTCACCACTCTTGCAGCAATGAAATTTTACTTAATAGCCAACCCAAACCTCCTCCAGCACAATTTCAGGCCATTTCCTCTTGTTCTACCTGCCTGATACTTAGGAGAAGAGACTAACGCCCACTTTACTCCAGCCTCCTTTCAGGGAGTTGTAGAGGGCAATGAGGTATCCCCTCAGCCTCCTCTAAACTATACAACCCCAGTTCCCTCAGCCACTCCTCACCAGACCAACCTTCCAACCTCTAAAGTTCTGTGATTCTGCAATCATAAGTAAGAAGGAAAAAGCAGCTAAACATAGAGGAGCTCAGCTTCAGTAAGTATTGCCAAGGTTGGAAGAGACCTCAAAGATCATCAAGCCATCCCCTGTGAGTGATGCTAGAATGATCATCAATCCTCTGTCCTGCCTAACCGGGGTGGGGAACTAGGCCCCTCAGCCTTTAGATCCCCTCCACCATTCACCCAGTGCACACCATGGGCACTCATCTGTGATGCCAGGAGGAGGATCCCTCTGCCCAGTTGGGCAAGCTTAAGGCTTNAAAAGGAGTATGGGGGAAAGAGGAAGATGAAGAGAAAAGGAAGGAGATGGAAAGGAGGAAGATGAGGGAAAACAGGAGATGTAGAGGAAAGAAGGGAGATGAGGGAGAAGCGGGATTATAAAAAAAGAAAACTGAACTGTGGAGAATAAAAAAAAAAAAAAA
>VWYK01003155.1:21913-35174 GCA_013399775.1 Semnornis frantzii
CTTGAGTGCCCTGTACTAGTGGGAGGTGTCCCTGCCTATGGCAGGGGGTTGGAACGAGATGATCCTTGAGGTGTCTTCCAACCTTACCATTTTATGATTCTATGATTCTATGTTTCTATGTTTATAGAGATTATTGCTATCTATCACCAGAGGCCTGCATAAAGAAATTCATAAATGTGAATGTATAGCATATTTAGACAGATAGATTTCATAATGCATAATCGTCAATTACACTGCAATGGTAGTTATGGCTCCACAATGCCCGCAGTACACAGGATCAAAAATTGCAGTTTAGTTTCCATTTTTCTTACTCAGAAAGGTTTCATGAATGTCTATCACCAAAGAGAACAAACTGGTTCAGTCATCATTTCTTTTAGGGTGCAAAACATGAAATAAATGCTAAACATGCATTGAATTTCATCTCCTCTTTCCAGAAAGAAATAATTTCTTTGAAGTATGCAGATGTGTTTGTTCTGGGATCACATAGCCACATACTCAGTCTGTGCATCATCTAGTAACATCTTTTACTTTGTTTGGTCTGTTTGTCTTTATTCACTGAATAATTATGAGGAACACAGTGAAGAAACATAAACAGGGATGCTATTGGCTGTACTCCATGTGTCCATTTACACTCATTGAACAAACCATTACATGCCCCACTCTGAGGGAATGTTCAGCAGTCAGCAGACTTCTGTGCCACTTTATACATGATTAGGGTTTTTTACTTGATTTCATGTCAATTATATTAAGAAAATCTTTCTTCTACTTACAACTCTCCTTTTCTCAGAAACTCCCTTAGAGGTATTTGATCTAGACAGAACTTGGCGCTGTGCTTATTTTTAATTCAAATGTGAAATGGTGGAGTTTGACTGCTTAAATTTGTCTGGCAAAACAAGCTATCTAACAGAGGTTATTGCCCAATAAATACAGACTCAAGATTTTGCTTGCTGAGGCTTCAAAGTATTAGAGGGAATGTCTTTAAGACTACATTTGCTAAGAACACACTTTTATGCTCTTAGTGCCATTTTGGCCTCTCCATGCTGAAGGTTGGTTTGGCTTTCCACATAAATTGGTATCTACAAAAAAAAATCTTATGTCTAATTCATATGTATTAATGTCTAAATGCAAAAGTAAAAGGAGCTCAGAAACTACAGTTTATAAACTCTTAGCTGTATGGAAAACTTAAGTGTAAAGATGTAAATTATAGAACCATAGAATCATAGAATAGTAAGGTTGGAAGGGACCTCAAGGATCATCTAGTTCCAACCCCCTCATTGTTAGTGTGCTACTGAATACGTTTTGCTGAAGGCTGAGCAATGATGTCAACTGGAGGAAAAGTGATTAAAGATTGCATAATTAATTGGAAATTGCTACCCTGTGTTCGCTGAAATGAAGAAACCACTTGGCTAAAAATGTTTTCTGATTCTCTGATGAATAACAGTGTTTTACAGAGGTTATAGAATCATAGAACGGTAAGGTTGGAAGGGACCTCAAGGATCATCTAGTTCCAACCCCCTGCCATAGGCAGGGACACCTCCCACTACTACAGCTCACTCAAGGCCTCCTCCAACCTGGCCTTCAACACCTCCAGGCAGGGAGCAGACACAGCCTCCCTGGCCAACCTGTGCCAGTGTCTCACCACCCTCACTGCAAACAACTTCCTCCTAACATCCAGTCTTAATCTTCTTTCTGCCAGTTCAAACCCATTGCCCCTTGTCCTGTCATTACAAGACCTTGTCAATAGTCCCTCCCCAGACTTCCTGTAGGCCCCCTTCAGATACTGGAAGGCTACTCTAAGGTCTCCTGGAAGCCTTCTCTTCTCCAGGCTGCAGAGCCCCAACTCTCTCAGCCTGTCCTCATAGCAGAGCTGCTGCAGCCCTCCAAGCATCTTGGTGGCCTCCTCTGGAACCACTCCAACACTTCCATGTCCTTCCTGTGCTGGAGGCTCCAGAACTGCACACAGGACTGCAGATGGGCTCTGAGGAGAGCAGAGTAATAGAAAGGTAACCAGGTAAAGGGTCTCAACCATTTCACCAGCATATATTTGAAGCTTCCTATTGTCTGTGGTAATCATTGTACATTTATTAAATGTTTCTTGTTGCTACATTACAGGTTTTTATCATCCTAGAAAGTAAATATTGCTCATGCTTGTGTTTAATTCTGTCTCAAATTAGGGCTGGATCCAAAGATGATTCAAGTTAATGGAAAAACTCACATTGATTTTTTTTTTTTTTTATTCTTTCAATGATCTTTGGATATTATCTGAAATAAAATTGATTTTCTGTGTACTCATCCAATTTGACTTGCAACTCAATATCTAGAAAAGTGATATCTGTCATAAAATACACTTTCATATGATTGGTTCATTTTCTTGTCTCTTCCTACTCCCTTGGTGGATTTATTTAGATAGATATTTTTATGCTCATAGTATTTTGCTGGTATGATCATAGTCATATTATGACCATAGTGATCGTACTGTCCTGGCAATATGAACCTTGTGAAAAAATAGGGTTTTTTTCCAGAATATCTCATTCTAGTTTTTTTGCTTCTCCTAAAGAGAGCGTGTCAAAAACCCTGTATCTGGCTTATATAGAATATATGTGTGTGTGTATATATATATGTATATATGTGTATATATGTATGTATATATATATATGTGTATATATATACACATATATAATATGTATGTATATATATAATATACACATATATACAATATACATTATATACATAGACATATAAAGACATATAATATATCTCTTCATGTTGAAAAATAGAAACTTAAGATAAATCATGATATACAGATGGAACTATGCTAATCTCTGATTGTATTACTTCTTGAAAGTATTCATACAGCACAGAGATCCAGAAGGGTCCTGTTCTGGTAACTGTTTTCTAGCTGAGAGCACATAATTCAAGAGATTAAATTTCTCCAGAACTTCAATCTGAATGTTTTTAAGTTAGAATTATGTATTTAAATGCATGGAAATATAATCTAACAAAAAAAAAAAAATCATGACTTGTGAGTACAGTATACCTAAAAGCAGTACACCATTATTTAGACATCTGACTTTATACCTATAGATGACTGCTAGGCTGTGTGTCATAGTTCTATGTAGAGATGTAATGTGGGTTTAGAATTTATTTATCTGGAGTTGCTAAGAATGCCTCTAATTCTGCTATGCTTATAAACAGCATCACCATTTTAAAAGTTCATTTATTCATTACTCATGATACACTCAAACTCTTTATTGCAGGGAGCTAATATTGATAGTGTTGACATAGAAGGTCGATCCCCACTTCTGTTGGCCACTTCCTGTGCATCATGGAAAATTGTGAATTTACTGCTCTCAAAAGGTAAAAAAAAAATACAGAGATGATGTAGTTCCTTTGAGCAAGTTCATACAGGATGAAACCTTTCATCTCACTTTGCTCTTAGCTTGAACTCAGTCCTCTGTAGTCAATAATCCGCTGAGTTAAACAGCTGCAACATGCTGGTATTGCCTGAGATAAAGGAACAATTAGTGTGATGATTACACCCTTTATAATACAGAGTGAATGGGCTGTAGAAAAATGTGTATGGCATGAATTATGCTTCTCGTGGTCAGGGTGGCACTGACTCTTCTCACCTCTGTGTTAGCAGCTCACAAAGTGAGCAGAACTGTGGAGCAAATACACCACTTACACAGTGCCATGATTCATGTCAGCCATCAGTCTTTCAGTGTTAAAGCCCATATTTCAAGCTGTGATTTCTTATAATCAGGGCCACCTTGAGGTGAATCTTTCAATTGCTACACTTCTGCTGCAAGCTAATTATAGAATCATAGAGTCATAGAATAGTAAGGTTGGAAGGGACCTCAAGGATCATCTAGTTCCAACCTCCTGCCATAGGCAGGGACACCTCCCACTAGTACAGCTCACTCAAGGCCTCCTCCAACCTGGCCTTCAACACCTCCAGGCAGGGAGCAGCCACAACCTCCCTGGGCAACCTGTGCCAGTGTCTCACCACCCTCACTGTAAAGAACTTCCTCCTAACATCCAGTCTAAATCTCCCCTCTGCCAGTTCAAACCCATTGCCCCTCATCCTGTCATTGCAAGATCTTGTCAATAGTCCCTTCCCAGCCTTCCTGTAGGCCCCTTTCAGATCCTGGAAGGCTTCTCTAAGGTCTGCTGGAAGCCTTCTCTTCTCCACGCTGCAGAGCCCCAACTCTTGTAGCCTGTCCTCATAGGAGAGCTGCTGCAGCCCTCTGAGCATCTTCGTGGAATTATCGTTAGAATATTTTCTCTTCTTAATAGTAATGTAACTCGTTTTGTAGTAAGCCCTGTCATAAGTTTTGAAAGTGCAACAAAACCACAGCTCTGAAAGATGAGAAGAGGTGATTATCTGCAATCTATAAACTCCATCTTGATTTGTGGGTGCTCTGTGTTTCTGTGGATAAAGGCTTTGCCTAAACTTTACTGCTGCAGTGAAGTACAAAATGCACACACACCTGAGAGAATGACAAAATCTGAGTGGCAGGAGCGATTTTGTAAGTAAAACTACATGCTAGAATGTTGACTTAAAAGGAATATTTATTTAATAGCTTTATAAACACTTCTGTTCAACATTTGTTCCTTCGTCTTAAACATCATCAGTTAGTACCAGGGGCCAGCAGTTTTGAAGTTGCTGGTATTTATTTCTGTATTTATCTAGGAGCAAATGTGTCATTAAAGGATCATCTTGGTCGGAACTTCTTGCATTTGACGGTATTGCAGCCTGGAGGATTACAGCATCTGAATGAGAAATTTCTGCAGGTACAGTAAGCATCAATTTGTGTCTTTGTGTTACCCTGATTAGAAAATGTAAAGGAAAAAGCAACTACATTTTATTCGGGACTAGTTTTAAACCTTTCTGGCACTTTTTAGGTTGGCCAGTGTCACAAGATGCAGTCTGAAGAGGTACATATCTCTTGTGAAAACATTTCAAAGCCAATAATACAGTTTTTTTATTGCCAGGCAAAGGAATAACATAATCCCATATATTATTTTGCTGTTGGGGGATTGAATAGCTCAAGAGGTAGGCAATAAAATCCAGAACTTTTTGCTTCTGTTTTTCCAGCTTGCATGCAGTAAAGCTAGGGGATGTGCTCGTATGTAGTCAAGGTCTAGGAGTTAAATAGCTTACGGCATATTCTGCAGGAACTTTCTCTGGACTGGGCTGTAGTGAAGTCTTGGAGTTTTTAAAAGGATTTCAACTGCAGGTTTGTATTTAGCTGTACTGAGGTGAAGCACTCATACTGCTAGTGTCTAAGCTTGCTTGAAGGAATTAACTTCACTAGTCTCTAGGGTTATAGAAAAAAAATTAAATATTAATCAGGTATAACTGATCTTGAAACATTTGCTGACATCTGCATACAACTTTGGTTAGTAATTCAGAATAGATTTAACCTCTCCATTCAGCAGACGTAGAGAAGCAGTTTTAAACCAGAGTGGTAACGCTCACTTGACTTTCTAATTATTGATCATACTCCTAATTCAGGCAAAGGAGTGGAGCAGAACAGAAGTTTTTAGCTGCTTTAAGAAACTTTATACAGAATATAGTGTTAGAGAGTACAGAGTGAAAAGAGGGAAATGAAGATAAGGAAAAGAAATAGGGGAAGTAAAATGACACTGCAAACCAGTGAACTGATGGTTCTTGATAGCCAGCAGTTTTGTTACTGAATGCAGACTATAACCTGTTCTGTATAAGCCTTCTGCTGACAGCAATAGGATCTGTGGTGGAATGGCAGCAAAGAAGAATCTCTAGTATTATACTTGTAACATGGGTAGCTTGCAGTAAGGGTGCAGAGTGGCAAATTGCTGTGTTCAGAGAGTAACTCTGGAAAAAAAAGGCGACCCACAAATCAGCAGATGTTAAATGCTCATTGTTACTGGATTTATTTTTCCTAAAGTTTGTTTCTTACTTTTAGATACTGCCTTAAAGCATTAGTGCTTTTGTTACAAGATATTATGAACAGTAGAGTATTAGTGATTAAAATATAATTCTCTGCTTTGGGATTTTGTTTTGGTGGGCTAACAGATGGAACATATCAAAAACCTTATAGTGGATGAAGATAATGAAGGATGCACCCCACTGCATTATGCATGCAGACAAGGTGTGGCCCTCTCTGTAAATAATTTACTCAGCCTCAACGTTTCCATCTACTCCAAGAGCAGGGACAAGAAGTCACCACTGCACTTTGCTGCCAGGTTAGTAGTCTAGGCAGTGGAGCCAATGCCTTTGGTTTTTCATTTATATTTCATAGAATCATAGAATGGTAAGGTTGGAAGGGACCTCAAGGATCCCCCAGTTCCAACCCCCCCTGCCGTAGGCAGAGACACCTCCCACTCGTACAGGGCACTCAAGGCCTCCTCCAACCTGGCCTTCAATACCAGGCCAGGGAGGGAGCAGCCACAACTCCCAACAAGGAGGCTTGGGCAGCCTGTGCCAGTGTCTCACCACCCTCACTGCAAACAACTTCCTCCTAACATCCACTCTAAATCTCCCCTCTGCCAGTTTGAACCCATTGCCCCTTGTCCTGTCATTACAAGATCTTGTCAATAGTCCCTCCCCAACATTCCTGTAGGCTCCCTTCAGATACTGGAAGGCTACTCTAAGGTCTCCTGGAAGCCTTCTCCAGGCTGCAGAGCCCCAGCTCTTGTAGCCTGTCCTCAGAGCAGAGCTGCTGCAGCCCTCTCAGCATCCTCGTGGCCTCCTCGGGACCCACTCCCANTTCCTCAGGACTGCTTTCAGCCGTTCCCTACTCAGCCTGGAGCTGTTCTTGGGATTGTTGCTACCCAAGTGCAGGACCTTACACTTGGCCTTGTTGAATGTCATGAGGTTGGCCTGGGCTCACCTCTGCAACCTGTCCAGGTCCCTCTGGATGGATCCCTGCCCTCTACCAAGTCGACTGTGCCACACAGCTTGGTGCCTTCTGCAGACTTGGTGAGGGTGCACTGATTCCTCTGTCCATGGCACTGACAAAGATGTCAAACAGCACTGGTGCCAGCACTGACCCCTGAGGGATGCCACTTGTCACTGGTCTCCAGGTGGACATTGTGCCCTTGATCACCATTCTCTGTGTGCCACCATCCAGCCAATTCCTTACCCAGCAGTGCTGCACCCATCTAGTCCATGTTTTTCCTGCTTGGTGACCAGGATGCCATGTGGGACAGAGTCAAATTCTTTGATATTAATCCTTCTCTTTGTCTTTCAAAGCTATGGACGCATCAATACCTGTCAACGACTTATAAGAGATATGAAAGACACAAGACTTTTGAATGAAGGTGATAAGAAGGGAATGACTCCCCTTCATTTGGCAGCTCAGAATGGTCATGAGAAAGTAGTTCAATTCCTTCTGAAGAGAGGGGCCCTTTTTCTCTGGTAAGTAAACCAAATTATATGCATTAAGCCAAAGAATGGAGACATCACCTTCCATTTTATGACCATCTGCTGGATTAATAAAATATAAATACAATAAATGAAAATACTTAATATATACAAAATAAAAACATGTTTAGAAAATGTAGTAAAACTAAGCTGATTGTGCCAATGGCCTGAGGATCTGACTTGAAATCAGCCTGACACAGAATCATGGCTAACTGTAAAGCAAGGCTTCTAATACTAGGGAAACTGATGCTTTTCCAAATACAGGTGAGAGAAAGATACTGAACCTTTTGATGAAGAAAAAAAATCAGACTGGAACTATTCCAGTCATGTCAGCTTCATTTACAGGCTTGCATAGGGGTGCTTAGGATTGCTGGTTCACCGGCAGCTTGCCTTGGCACTATTATGTCTTGATTTCAAGTCAGATCCTCAGGCCATTGGCAGCTCTACAAAGGCTTCCAGGCTCACGTCTGTAAAGCCCTCAGCCAAATACCAAAAGTTCAGAGTTCTGTTTCCAAGGTACACTCTGGAGCTTTAATTTTCAGGTCTTGTGTTTCCAAGTCCACTGCTACATCTTGAAGTCTAAGCATTCTGCTGAAGACCTGTCACACATTCATTATTTGTGGCTACTGAGGATACACTAAATGGACTACCATCAAGCCTTTGATTTCTAGTGTCCTTAGCTGGCCTAGCGCACCTTGTGAGGATAGAGATAGATAGATGTATCAGCATATATCATAGAATCATAGAATGGTAAGGTTGGAAGGGACCTCAAGGATCATCCAGTTCCAACCCCCTGCCATAGGCAGGGACACCTCCCACTAGTACAGGTCGCTCAAGGCCTCCTCCAACCTGGCCTTCAACACCTCCAGGCAGGGTGCAACCACAAGCTCCCTGGGCAACCTGTGCCAGTGTCTCACCACCCTCACTGCAAACAACTTCCTCCTAACATCCAGTCTCAATCTCCCCTCTGACACTTTAAACCCATTGCCCCTTGTCCTGTTCTTACAAGACCTTGTAAATATATATGTGTATGTGTTCATTTATCTGTACACATGGGTATGTGTATATATCTAGGCTTAATTTTAGACTTAAGTGTGACATTTTTAAAAGAAATGTCCTGGTAGGTTCTATGTGATAAAAGGCTTGATGAGTTTTGTTACACTAAGATGAAGTAATATTAATAGGAATTACAATGTCTTGTATTTCATTATCATTAAATGCATAATTCTGGAATATGGGCATGATTCTGTTGCCACATATTAGTAATGGAATATTGCAAGCATTTATGTAATTCTCAAGGGACAAAGAAAGAAATGGGATTTTTCCAGATATATACAGAAATAGAAATGAGAGAAGTAGACTCAAATATTGAGTTGAATCTTTTACTGCCAAATGATGCGTTGTTAATCACAGAGTAGTTGACAGAAGGCATGGATGTCTCTGCAGTGGTCACACCAAAGAAAAGCGTCAAAGGAGGAAGCATTTACATTAAATTTATAACCAGTATTCAATTTATAATTACTAATTTTCTACTGCTGTGTGTCAGTGATTATAAAGGTTGGACAGCCCTGCACCATGCTGCCTTTGGAGGATACACTCGCACAATGCAGATCATTTTGGACACCAATGTGAAGTGTACTGACAGAGTGGATGAAGAAGGGGTAGGTATTCATACAGCATTCCTTGTGTCTTGTCTTCTGGTACTTCTAGACCACCCATTGAAGTTTATACTGAATTTTCTGATACTTTTTAATGCTTAGATTAATATGTGATTGCAGAAAGCCTTATCCAGTTCTTGTGAGGGAGGCCGAACACGTGCAAATAGTCTAGTGGAGAGCGTAACTACTCAGTGTGTTAAACGTGTCCCTCTTGCCCCTTTTACAATGCAAGAGTATTTGAACAGTGTAGACAAACACTGGTAATTTAGATTTCAAGACCTTATACAGAGTATCAACTCATCAGCTTATTAACATACTGCTTGAAATTCATCTGTTCTGCACAACAGTGTCCAACAGATACAGCTCCTGTCTTGCCCTGAAGTTTGGACAAATGCAGTATCTGTCATGTCAAAACTTTGAGTGCTTAGTTAAAAGTTGCTGCTACCCCTTGGGCTGAGTGTTGTGGATTTTAGATGTAAAAGCATCGAGAGCCTTTTTCCATCAGCCAGTAGAGTGTTTCAAGCTACAGTGCTTGAAACCCATTTCCTGGATTGGAGACCTCTTGCATGAACCTGCCTGCCAGTTCCCCATGAGAAAACACAGGGTGGTTATTTTAAAGAACTATTCAGTTTCCAGCACAGATGATGTTGATTTTTCTGAGAAATGTTGTCGAAATAATTTAGAATTCTAAGATAGGAACATATCTTGCCTAGAAATGAAGGAAAAGGCAATGCTTAGTTCTTAAATTTCCCTCAGCAAAATCTGGGAGAGCTGTGAAGGCTTACAAAAGTCACTTTCAGTGTGACTTGATTCCTAAACCAATTGTTGTCTTATTTTGTGTGAGAATATCAAAGAAAAAATATTCTTTTTCTTGCTCCTTTTTTTTTTTTTTTTTTTTTTTTTTTTTTTTTGACCATTTTTTTTTTTTTTTTGTATGAGCACATCTGGATTGCTTTTGGATGCTTCTCTTTCAGATTGTCTGATGTAGGCATTCTGTATCTTCAGATATATTTTTACCTATTTGTTTTTGCAGTTTGTTAATTGCAAAATGAAAGTACATTAACAAATTGGATTTTCTTATCTACATCTTAGTTTCCACTTCAGATTTAGCAACTGTAACTGTAGGCATAGAACACAAAACTTGTCTGTAATCTCTGTGGCAATATTCCACCTTTGAATGTTGCTAATAAAAGTATTCAGGACCTGTAGGTGAGTTTAGCATGTGTTTTTTCAGTGTGGAAAAGGACTGAAAGATGTACTCCTAGTTGTTTTTTCTTACATATGATTCTCATGGATTCATGCCTGTGGTACTCTTCTGTGCAGAACACAGCTTTGCACCTGGCCGCAAGAGAAGGACATGCAAAGGCTGTAAGGTTACTTCTTGACTATGGTGCAAAAATTCTGTTCAACAAAGCAGTAGCTTCTTTCTTGCATGAAGCAATACACAACAGGAAAAAAGATGTTGTCTCTACTGTCATTTTGCATAAAAGGTGAGGTGCACAGAAAATACTTTAAAAAACTTATTTTCCATTGTATTTTGGTTTGATTTTTAACTGAGATTAAGCTGTGGAAACTTCCATAGTTTAATGAGACAGAATAGATATTTGGAAATTCTGAATTGTGTTGCATTGTGTTCCAGTGACAGTGAATGAAAACTGGCATCACTGTAATGCACTTCAGATATGTGGCCTGTCGTTTTCCATAGTAGATTGAGCATTCAGAGTTTGTTAAAAATCATAGAATCACAGAATCATAGAATGGTAAGGCTGAAAGGGAGCTCAAGGATCATCTAGTTCCAACCCCCTGCCATAGGCAGGGACACCTCCCACTACTACAGCTCACTCAAGGCCTCCTCCAACCTGGCCTTCAACACCTCCAGGGAGGGAGCAGCCACAACCTCCCTGGGCAACCTCTGCCAGTGTCTCACCACCCTCACTGCAAACAACTTCCTCCTAACGTGCAGTCTAAATCTCCCCTCTGCCACTTCAAACCCATTGTCCCTTGTCCTGTCATTACAAGACCTTGTCAATAGTCCCTCCCCAGCCTTCCTGTAGCCCCCTTCAGATCCTGGAAGGCTACTCTAAGGTATCCTGGAAGCCTTCTCTTCTCCAGGCTGCAGAGCCCCAACTCTCTCAGCCTGTCCTCATAGGAGAGCTGCTGCAGCCCTCTGAGCATCTTCATGGCCTCCTCTGGACCTANTGCACTCACACTGCAGCCTCATCTTGAGCTTTTCATCACCCCACACCCCCAGGGCCTTTTCCTCAGAGCTGCTCTCAGCCATTCCCCACCCAGCCTGGAGTTGTTCTTGGGATTGTACCTACCCAGGTGCAGGACCTTACACTTGGCCTTGTTGAATGTCATGAGGTTGGCCTGGGCACACCTCTGCAACCTGTCCAGGTCCCTCTGGATGGATCCCTGCCCTCTAGCAAGTCGACTGTGCCACACAGCTTGGTGCCATCTGCACGCTTGCTGAGGGTGCTTGAGTCCTCTGTCCATGGCACTGACAAAGATGTCAAACATCACTGGTGCCAGCACTGACCCCTGAGGGATGCCACTTGTCACTGGTCTCCAGGTGGACATTTTGCCCTTGATCACCTCTCTCTGTGTGCCACCATCCAGCCAATTTCTTTTCCAGCAAGTGGTTAAAGACAAACACACAGAGGCTATTAGTAATAAGTGTTCCTTTACGTATCTTCCTTCTTCTAAAAGAGGTAATTTTGGCCTCTTGCTTCATAATGCTGCAGTACTTGGAGAATTGTAATCAAAATGCAAGTCCAAC
Organism: Semnornis frantzii; assembly: GCA_013399775.1. Classification (NCBI taxonomy): domain Eukaryota; kingdom Metazoa; phylum Chordata; class Aves; order Piciformes; family Ramphastidae; genus Semnornis; species Semnornis frantzii. The sequence goes on from VWYK01003155.1 coordinate 33,759, forward strand.
TGATGGCATTCAAGAGATTTAATATAAAATTGTTGCTTTATACATTTGAAAATGTGGCTGTTAACTGCAGTTCAGGATACTTTGTGTTACAATATTGGAATCAAAGTGTTGAACCATTGCCTAATGATAACATTAGGCAGAGTTGCAGGAACACTGACAGTATTTTACTATATTTGTTATTACTCACCTAATCTTGTAACCCAAGATTCCAGCTGCAGTTCAAGTTTCCTTTTTTTTTTTTAGCAGACCTTAGCATAATTTAAACATTAAGCATGAAGTGTTCTTATGGAATCATCCAGTGTTACTCAGTTACTCTCCAAACAGATGACTTTCCAATTTATGGCCTGTTACATATTGTGATTTGCAAGGTAGTATCTTAAAGGGATCTAAAAATAAATTAAAAGCAATTAATTTAAAAGAAGCAACTAATTCATTTTCCATCAACTCATTTTTGCAGATGGGAAGAAGCTGTTGTGGCATTCTCTCACTCTTCTAGTGCCAATAAGTGTCCTTTGCTGGAAATGGTTGAGTACCTTCCTGATTCATTTAAAGTAAGTTTTCTGCATATATTGAAAAAGTGATTGTACAAACCCCCCTTAGCTACACTAAACCCCCTTAGTTGCACTACATCATTTGCTGTTGTTTTTCTAATGTTGTCCTTGCTGATGTTAAAGAAGAAAAAATATAAATTCTCAAATTAATTGTGTTTTAGTGGTAACTTCAGTTTAACCTGCTTCATTTCTTTAGTATTCTGAAAAGCTTTTGGATTCATGAGGTCAGTGGAGTTACAAGTATAAAAGTAATATAAAAAGAAGTTTAAAAGTGATGGAAGCCAGAATACAGTCAAAACTAATTTGTCATGTTTCCATCTTCCCAGCTATTATATGATGCTACAGAAATGTTTTTTATTAAGCTAGTGACTCACCATATATATATTCAGAAATACTTCAGACTTTATACAAATAGCCTTGTAAAGAGCACAGTTTCATTATTTAATTTGTACATATAGACTCTGAAGCTTCATGTCTCCAAAACACACTCTATAAAAATCTTACTCAATCATCACTCCTGTTGACAGCTGCATTTGGAAGGTCATTTTCTTCAGGTACAAAACTGCTATTTCTATATCTTTATGATCTTAATTCACTTTTCTTTTTTTTTTTTTTTTTTTCCATATGAAAGCTGGTTTTGGACAACTGCATAATTGAATCCTCAGAGGAAAAGACCAGTCGAGACTTCTATGTAAGTGAATGAAAAAATTTCTGAGGACAGTACATTTTACAGTCATAGTATGGAATGTGTCGCAGTATATGTTATGCCATATGTTAGCAGGGGTATGTTATTTGCGTAGTAATTAAATTAAAAACTAATCAGCTTTGCTTTTAGCTGCTGACACAGAGGGCTGCAGCAGCTCTC
>VWYK01003157.1:0-10797 GCA_013399775.1 Semnornis frantzii
CTGCTGGAGAGAGTGCAAGGGAGTAGGCTAAGAGGATGCTGAAGGGACNGTGCAAGGGAGTAGGCTAAGAGGATGCTGAAGGGACTGCAGAACTGCCTGATGAGGAAAGGCTGAGAGCCCTGAGGCTATTTGGTCTGGTGAAGAGAAGACTGAGAGGGGATCTAATCAATGCCTATAAATATCTGAGGGCTGGGGGTCAAGAGGGAGGGGACAGCCTCTGCTCACTTGTACCTTGGCAATAGGACAAGGGCACTGGATGGAAACTGCAGCACAGGAAGTTACACCTCAACATGAGGAAGAACTTCTTGATTGTAAGCATCCCAGAGCCCTGGCACAGGCTGCCCAGAGAGGTTGTGGAGTCTCCTTCTCTGAATCCTTTCCAACCCTGTTTGGATGTGTTTCAGTGTGACCTCTGCTGGACTCTATGGTTATTTTCTTGCAGGGAGGTTGGACTCAATGATCTTCAGTGATCCTTCCAATTCTAACAAACATCCTGTGAACCTGTGATCCTGTGAGAAGATGTCCAGTTGTGCCTGCTGAGTGTAAAACCTGATTCTTTTTGGTAAAAAATGGTATTTTTGAGTTGAAAATGGCAATTGCACTGTTCTACACTGAATGAAGAGTTTAATCAAGTATTTTTTTGGTCCCATAGCTTCTCATCTAGCTGAGGTTTATTGTTGAGGAGTACATTTAGTTTACAACTAAACACCTCGAGCCCATGAAGAGTGTGTCCTGCTAGGCTGAGGCCAGTACTCAGGAAGAAGCACTGTTAAAACAAAACACCTCCTTTCCCATATCAGTTTCTCTAGCTTTCTCTTTTGACCTCACAATAGAAACTCATTGTCTCTGGTAGATTAAGGGGAGCTCTGGGTTCATTAACTCCCTACTTCTGTAGTTCCTAAAGACTGAAAAAATAAATTCTTCTTATATTTTCACAAAGATAAATGCGTCCAGATTTTCTTGTGGCTCACTCTGAGTTAGCCCTTTGGCCTCTGAGAAGCTAAACATGAGCTACCAGTGCACACTTGCAGCCCAGACAGCCAAGCATATCCTGGGCTGCATCAAGAGCAGTGTGGGCAGCAGAGTGAGGGAGGGGATTCTGGCCCTAGCACCACTCTGGTGAGAGAACACCTGGAGCACCGTGCCCAGTTCTGGAGCCCCTGGTACAGGAAAGATCTGAAGGTACTGGAATGTGTCCAGAGAAGGGCCATGAGGATGATCAGAGTGCTGGAGCTGCTCTGCTGTGAGGACAGAGAGACCGAGTTGGGCTTGTTCAGTATGGAGAAGAGAAGGCTCCAAGGAGACCTTATTGTGGCCTTCCAGTATCTGAAGTGGGCTACAGGAGGAGGAGGAACTTTTTAGAGTGTCAGGTAGTGTCAGGACTCGGAGGAATGGATCCAAGTTGGAGGAGGGGGGATTGAGATTAGAGGGTAGGAAGAAGTTCTCCACCATGAGAGTGGTGAGAGACTGGCACAGGTTGCCCAGGGAGGTGGTGGAAGCCTCATCCTTGGAGGTTTTCAAGCCCAGGCTGGATGTGGTTCTGGGAAATCTGATCTAGCGTGAGGTGTCCCTGCCCATGGCAGGGAGGTTGGAAAATGAATGATCCTTGAGGTCCCTTTCAACCCCGACAATTCTGTGGTTCTGTGATCAGCATTTGCTGTCCTGTTTCTCAAAGTACCGAGCAATCACAGATTAGATGTTGAAGTGAAAGCACCCTTTGTACTTACACAATGGGAACATCACTGTTAAAAATGTCCATAGCCTGAGATGAAAACCCTTGCTGCCACTGTCCTAATGGACACACGAAGTTCATTATCCAGCACAATTCCCACTTCTTTTTTTTCTACCATTTCATAGAATCATAGAACCAAGCAGGTTGGAAGAGACTTCCAAGATCATCTAGTTTAACCTCTCACCCAGCCCTATCCAATCAACTAGACCATGGCACATTTCTATCATCTCTCACCTAGCTCATGTGATAATTTTCAAGATCTCAGCCAAACCTCAGGAAATTCTGCAGTTTGGCAAAACAAGAAGTGGTTTAAACATATCCACCTTCTGGTGAGGTTTAAATCAACCAGTGACAAACCCTCTTGAATTTGCCACTTATGTCTTTGATTTTTCGTTTCAGCTGCCTGCTTTATTGGCAATGGTTTTGTCTTCTTCCAGTTCTCTGACAATGTGCAAAACCAGATCCTTATGACACTTCACCACAGATGTTCCTTTAGGTTATGTTGGCAAATTGATGATATCTGATCTCTCAACTCGCTGTCATTGTATTTGGTGCAAAGACAGCACCAGGTTCTTTTCAGTAGTGCCAGAGAGCCCTTCCAAACCCAGCGACCTGCCCTCTCTGTACGTGAGTTTTGCAGAGAGTCCCTACCCGTTGGATGCAATGTTTGCCATTCTGCTTTGGTAGTTTCCTCAGAGGATTGCCCTAGATAAAGTGAGTTACAGTTCCTAACTCTATGCAGCCATGAAATACCAGACTTGAAAGCAATGAACGGGTTCTGACACGGGAAAATTTATTAGCGCAGAGCTAAACCTTCCCCATTCTAGGCCTCAGGAGAGGGGAAAAATATTTCCAAATTACAAAACCACAGCATTCCAAACACAGAATACTAAGACAATTAAGGCCATTAAGGTGTATTTATAAAGAGTGTCTTGATTTTTACAAATGTTAATGATTAGAAAGCAATGAAAAAAAAATGGAATATTGCACTCTGTCCCAGAGATGGTGATTTGGAAAGCAGAGCAGACAACAGAGTTTTGCAGCATTTAAAATTATTTATCAACTACATGAAAGTATGAGTAGAAGGGGGAAAAAAAAAAAGAAAAAAAAAAAAGTCTAAGGTTATACCTGTGGAAAGGAGATGTAAATGTACCCAGAGGAGGCCACGAATGTGATCAGAGGCCCCAAGCACCTCTGCTATGAAAGTAGGCTGAAAGAATTGTGACTGCTCAGCTTGGAGAAAGGACAGTTCCAGGGAGACATTAGAGCTGTATTTCAGTATCTCCCCTGCAGAAAGGCTGGGGAGAGACTTTTTAGAAGGGTCGGTGGTGATAGGACGAGGACAATCGTTTGGAACTGGAGCAGGGCAGAGTTAGGTTGGACATCATGAGCAAGTTCTGCACAATGACAGTGGTGAAATATTGGGACAGTTTGTCCAGGGATGTGCTTGAGGTCCTGTTCCTGGAGACATTCAAGATCAGATTTTATGTGTCCCTGGGCAGTCTGATCTAGTTAGAGGTGTCCCTTGCTGGCTGCAGAGGGATTGGACAAAGTGCCCTTTGAGGGTGCCTTCCAACCCCAAGCAACCTGTGAATCTACACATAGGCAAATACAGACCAGCTTTGTAGGGATCTTAACAAATCCAGCCTAGTAAGAGGTGTCCCTGTTTGTGGAAGGGGAGTTGGAACTAAACAGCATTTAAAGTCCCTTCCGACCCAAACCATTCTGTCTCTGTGATATAGAGAAGCATCAGGGAACACAACACAGAAGACATGACGGTTCCTCTGCTTAAATGCAGGCTGAGTTTCCACAGCCTAGCAGGTCACCACTATCAGCTGATCCACCACAACTGATGAAGAGTGTGATCCTGATGTGCTCCCACTGCAGGTAGTGCATTTCCGTCAAGGAGCTTTGCTGAAGTTAAACAGTTTTTGTTGACAAAGAGTTTTCATAACTGAGCTGAAATGTGGGGGTTGGTGAGTTTGAAGGAAATCATCGACTTCTTAAAACAGTACTCAGAAAGCACTGTTTCAGGATTACACTAAAATGCGTTTCCATCTGGACATAAATATCACTGTAGATGCAAAAAGTATTTTAAAAATTCAAAGTTAACTCATAAAATATAAAGGGTTTTTTGTCATTGTTGTTGGGTTTTGTTCATGGTTTTTAGTTGTGGGGTTTGTTTCTTTGTTTGTTTTGGTGGTTTTCGTTCTTGTTGTTTTATTTTGTTCTTTTGTTTTGGCTGGTTGTTTTGGTGGGGTTTTTTTTGGGAGGGGGTGTTTTGGGTCTTTTTGGGGTTTTTGGTGGTTTTTTTGTTGTGTGGTTTTTTGTTTTTTTTTTTTTGAATGAGAAGCTTCCCCAACTTACAGGGAAACAGTCAGAGTCATTTCACCCACTGGGACTGCCCAGGAAGGGGGTTGAATCCCCATCTCTAGAGGGGTTTCAAAGAGGCAGAAACGTGGTGCTGAGTGACAGAGGTTAGCATCAGCCTTGGTAGAGTTAGAAAATGATTTGCCTCAATGATCTTAAAAGTATTTTCCAACCAAAGCCATTCTATGATGCACTTAATTATTCCAAAGGTGGGGGTCGACATCTCACCTGTATCTAGATCACCACAAGCAGCTAAGACTCTCCAACTGAAATGAAAACAGATTTAATGAAACAACCAAACTGATCCCGGTGTCACCATGAAGTAAATAAAGCTGTAGTCACCCCAGCAAAGGTCCAACAGTCACATCAAAGAGGGAGGCAGTCTTCAGGAGAAGGAGGAGGTGCTGAAAGAGGCAGAAAAGGAGCCTGAGCAGGGAGCTCTCACAGACTGCTATCCTCTCCTCAGTGACTTCCCCCCTCATGCTGAGAGGGATGCTGATGGTGTGGGACACAGATGCAGCCAGCTGTGCTGCCTGCTCACAACTGCCCATGGCCTGCAGCCCATGGCTGGCCCAGCAAAACAAGTGGGTAAGGGGAGACCTTTGGAGGCTGTCATCCCGAGTGTTAGCTGTTACCTACAGTCAGCATCACTGTGGTGATTCTTCATGGAACCAGCCCAAAAGTTTCCTGTAATGAAGCACTGGGAATCCGGGAGACCTTCTGGAGGCACTGGCTGAAAGGCAAGGAATGGCATGAGACCTACAACTGTGCAAGGCTGTCAGGACATGTGCTTGTGTTAGGCAGAAGACAAGCATGGCACAAAGCAGGCAGTTGTCTTCAAATCAAGAGCATAGTCTCACTTAGCAAGAGATGAGCATCCAGTGGCATGGCTCAGCTAGAAGCCAGCTTAGACAACCTCATTAATTAATCACGTTAACCAAGGATGTCCGACTGAGGTAATAAGTGCTCATGCACAGAGCCTTCTAAAGCCTTTTGGTCAAATGCCTTCAGTGCAACTTGCAGCCTTTGTACCCAAAATGCATGCACCACTGTGAAGCAAGACATTACACAAAGGACCATTAAAATACCCACATCACCAGACTCCAGAGAACTGTCAACAGGGTTTGCTTGAGCTAAGGATTTGTGGAACAACTCATCAGTGGCCTTTTAGAGAATGAAGAAGATTCCTGAATGTTTCAGTGTGCACTACTGAGGAATCAAATCACTGCAAATTCTAACAATTAAATACCAACATGTATGCTGAGGTTGTGATACTGTGATACTGTGATTACACCTAACGCCAAAATAAATTCATAATGACTGAGTCTAAATTAATCCTGTTACAAACATTTGTTCTTTCTGAGAGTTATTCATTTCCATACTTATTTGTTTACTTACTCAGTTTAACATTGATGGTTTCGTGGCCATTTAAACATTTTACTAGAGTACTCCATGTCGTCATTCCTCATCTTCTTCCTCTGGTTACTAGACTGGTTTATGTTCTCCTTGAATTACCCAGGCTCACAGGATGTTAGGGGTTGGAAGGGACTTCCATAGATCTTCCAGTCCAATCCTCCTGCCAGGGCAGGACCAGAGAATCCAGCACAGGTCACACAGGAACACATCCAGACAGGGCTGGAAAAGCTTCAGAGAAGGAGACTCCACAACCTCTGTGGGCAGCCTGCGCTAGGGCTCTGGGACCCTTACAGTCAAGAAGTTCTTCCTCATGTAGAGATGCAACTTCCTGTGCTGCAGTTTCCATCCAGTGGCCTTGTCCTATGGCAGGGCACAAGTGAGCAGAGGCTGTCCCTGCCCCTTCCTTCCTGACCCCCAGCCCTCAGCTATTTACAGACATTGCTCAGATATCCTCTCAGCCTTCCCCTCTCTAACCAGCCCCAGGGCTCCCAGGTTTTCCTCATCGGCCAATGATGCAGGGCCTTCAGTATCCTTCCAGCCCTCCCTTGCACTCTCTCCAGTACATCCCTGTCACACTTGACCTGAGATGCCCAGAACTGGATGCACTATTCCAGGTGAGGTCTCACTAGGTCACCACCTATGATAACAATGAATTTTCATTAGGGAATAACAGCAGTGCAGGTAAAAGCTTTTGTCCAATAACCATCCATCCTTAAGCCCGTATTTAAAACCTCCAAACGAGACCTGTAAAAGTGCAGTGTCTATGTTTAGCTTTCTGACACTTCCCTCATATTGCCCAACATACAGGAAAATCACCACATGGATGGGAACTTAAGCAGCAGAACTGCAAGGGGAGCATGTATGGAACAATGAACTCTTGTGGTGCTAGCATTTGGAGGAGGGAATCTTACTGACAATTGAACAATTTACTACAGTGTGGAGAGAGATGAACTGTTAGAATTAGGACCTGTTTCTCAACAATGTTTTGGTGCTTAACCTGTCATAGCTGTGTTGTTCTAATCACTGTGCACAATTTGAGTTATTTAATAATAAATTAAAAAATAAACAAACATACTTCTGCCTCGGTACCCCTGCAAATCAAAGATTTGAAGGCAAGAACATTGCAGGTGCAATGTAAACTGTGCTGATGACACCTCTGAGGATTTCATTTGAAGCCATTCATCCATTTTCAAGCCTGTCTACAGAAGTCCAACTCAAAATCATAGAGTCATAGAATCATAGAATGGTAAGATTTGGAAGGGACCTCAAGAATCATCTAGTTCCAACCCCCTGTCATAGGCAGGGACACCTCCCACTAGAGCAGGTCACTCAAGGCCTCATCCAGTCTGGCCTTGAACACCTTCCTCCAGAAGTCTTGCAAGTGAGGATGGGAGTAGGGAGGGGGTTGTCCACTTGTACTCAGTTCTGATGAGGCCACACTTCAAGTATTTCATTCAGTTTTGGGCACCTCAGTGCAAGAGAGAAGTTCAGCAGTGAGTGTAGAGGAGGGCAAGGAATCTGTGAAGGACCTGGAGAATATATTTATGAATAGCGACTGAAGGAGCTGGGGTTGGTTAGTGTGAAACAGAGGAGGCTGAGGGCAGACCTCATCACTGTCTACAGCTGCCTGAAAGGAGGTTGTGGAAAGGCTGCTGCTGGTCTCTTCTCACAGATGAGTAGTGATAGAATAAGAGGCAATGGCCTCAAGCTGCAGCAGGGCAGGTTTAGACTGGACATTAGAAAAATTCTTTTCCCAGTAAGAGTGCTCAGGCACTGGAATGAGCTACCAAGGGAGGTGGTGAAGTCACCAACCCTGGATGGGTTTAAAGGTCCTTTGCATGTGGTGCTTGGGGATGTGATTTAGGGTGAGCCTTGTAGAGCAGGGATATGAGTTGGACTTGGTGATCCTGAGGGGCTTTACCAACCTGAACATTTCTGTGATGCTGTGATTAGAACTGAGAAATATCATTAGAAATAGAAAGGTAAAGAAGTGACTCCTGTATTCTGAGTGTCTGTTCTGCTAAATGCAGTACACTTTAATCAATATTTTCAGGCCTTCATTTCATAAACATTCAAACTTACAAAAGATTCAATCAGTTGTTTAAGCATTTTTGATACTGATATTATTCCAAACTACAGGTCGAGAGTGTGCATATTTTAGGAACCAATAAAAGCAGATGAGTAGAAAAATCACAGAAAACTACACAAGGTTTTATATTGCTCCATTCGGAGGAAAAGATTAAATAATACACATTAATATTGTATATTTAATGTCTGCCTTTAATAATGTTAATGTATTTAAAATATATTGAAAATATATTCAATTTGCTTTAGCTTCTGAAAGTACTTCAGACGCACATACAACATAGAAGAAGCTCAAGGTTTTGTTTCAGACATTCACAGCACAAAATGAAACTGTTCTTCAAAACACCCAAGAGCTAATTATTGCTTGTGACAAGAACTACTTGTATTTGGAACTTAAAACACTTTTAATTGCAATTATGCATTTGTAATCCAAACAACAAAACAACTCCATCACTTGTCAGTGATGTCTGCATTTCTGGTACTCGTTCAGTAGCTCCAGTTTTCCAATTCTTTACAGATGTTTTTTTACTTTAGGAGAGGGGAACAGAAGTGCCTTCATCAACTTTTGTCTACTTGTTTCTTGGCTTGGGGTACTTGGAGTATTTGGGGAGGTTTGAGTAGATAATCTCCAAAGTCTTTTCCAACCTCATGCATTCCATTATTGTATGATAATCTGAATATGAAGTTCACAGGCTCACAGAATGATAGGAGTTGAAAGGGGCTTCTGGAGATCATTGAGTCTAACCCCCTCAGAGTAGCAGGTCACACAAGAACACATCCAGACAGGGTTGGAAAGGTTCCACAGAAGGAGCTGCTGACAAAAGATACGGACAAGGCTGAGGAGCTTAATGACTTCTTTGCTTCGGTCTTCAACACCAAGGGCTCCAACCACAATGTCCAAGTTCCAGAGGGTAAAAGTAAGGACTGGGAGAAGGTAGATCTGCCTACTTTAGTAGAAGATCACATTTGTGAGCTCCTAAGAAATCTGAACGTGCACAAGTCCATGGGGCTTGACAAGATCCACCAACGGGTCCAGGGGGTTGGAACTAGATGATCCTTGACGTTCCTTCCAACCCTACCATTCTATGAAATATAAGAAGCCCTTTATAAGGAATAAAATCAGAATGGTTCGGGTTGGGAAGAACCTTAAAGATTATCTAGTTCCAACATCCCTGATTCTGATTAAAAAATGAGCTACTTTGTGTTTCTGCAGAGTGCTATCTATGCTGTTTTGTCGTGTTCGACTCTATACGGGAAGGGATGTCTGGTGTTCTGTAGTGAAGAAAGATGCTGGAATTTCTGCAGTCTATCATAGTCTTTGTTCTTTTTTCTCAAGCCCAGTTTCTCACTGCACAGTTCAGTTCAACAGGTTTAAACTGGCAGAGGGGAGATTTAGACTGGATGTTAGGAGGAAGTTCTTTGTAGTGAGGGTGGTGAGACATTGGCACAGGTTGCCCAGGGAGGCTGTGGCTGCTCCCTCCCTGGAGATGTTCAAGGCCAGGTTGGATGAGACCTTGAGTGACCTGTGCTAGTAGGAGGTGTCCCTGCCTGTGGCAGGGGGGTGGAACTAGATGATCCTTGAGGTCCCTTCCGGTCTTACCATTCTATGATTCTATGATTCATTTGGTAAAGCTACAAAAGAACTCACTGCCAGAACATATTTTGCTGCTTCAGAAATTGCAGGGAAATGAAATTTACCTTGGGTGAGAAATGAGCTACAAGGCAAGGTGGATTTTTCAAACTCTCTCTTGTCGTGCAAGTGTTTTAAATGAAAGAAATGAGAAAAAGATAATAAACAAAAAAAACCTGAACCATTTTCTTCTCAGGAGCCAACAGATCTATGTGCTCCACTGAGCAGATCCACCACAGCACAGTCAGCTCCTTTCTCCTCTTGCTCTCCTTGCATTTACAGACCACGCTGGTGGGAACCTCCTTCTCAATGAGGTCAGCAGCTTGATTCTTAACTGCTGTGAGATGAAACCAAGATTTCACACCAAATCATCTTCTGCTGGCTGCTTACCAACACCCCCAGGGCCTTTCCCACTGAGTAGCCACTCTGCCCCCAAGCATGTTGTGTTGCAGGGTTTGTTGTGACCCAAGTGCAGGAATTAGTGCTTGGCCTTGTTGAAACTCACACAAATGAGCTTAGCTCAACCAGCCAGCCTGGCCAGGTCCCTCTGCACAGCTTTCCTGCACTCGAGCAGATGAACGCTTCCACACAATTTAGTTCCATCTGGACATTTGCTGAGAGCACACTCGATGCCCTCATCCAGATCACCAATAAAGATATCTGAGAACTGGCCCCAGTAGGGAGCTCTGGGGAACAGCACTTGTGACCAGATGCCAACTGAATTTAACTCCGTGCCCCAGCACTCTTTGGGCCCAACCACCCGGCTGGTTTTCAGCTCAACGAATCATCCACCTGTCCAAGCCATGAGCAGCCACTTTCTCCAGGAGGATGCTGTGGGGAGACAATATCAAAGGCTTTGATAAAGTCCAGGTAGACAACAATCACAGCCTCTCCCTCACCCACCAAGTGCATCACTTTGTCATGGAGGGAAATCAGATTAATGACGCAGGAGATGCTTTTCATAAACCCATGCTGACTGGCCCTGATCACCTGGTTGTCCCCTATGTGCTGTGTGGTAGCACGCATCTTCCCTGGCACCATGGTCAGACTGGCATGTCTGTAGTTCCCCAGATCCTCCTTCTGGCCCTTCTTGTAGATGCACATCCACTCGCTGGATAAGGAATTGGCTGGATGGTCACATGCAGAAAGTGGTGATCAAGGGCACAATGTCCACCTGGAGACCAGTGACAAGTGGTGTCCCTCAGGGGTCAGCGCTGGCACCAGTGCTGTTTGACATCTTTGTCAGTGACATGGACAGAGGAATCAGTGCAACCTCAGCAAGTTTGCAGATGGCACCAAGCTGTGTGGCACAGGTGACTTGCTAGAGGGCAGGGATCCATCCAGAGGGACCTGGACAGGCTGCAGAGCTGTGTCCAGGCCAACCTCATGACATTCAACAGGACCAAGTGTAAGGTCCTGCAGCTGGGTAGGCACAATCCCAAGCACAACTCCAGGCTGGGTGGGGAATGGCTGAGAGCAGCCCTGAGGAAAAGGACCTGGGGGTCTGGGGTGATGAAAAGCTCAACATGAGCCTGCAGTGTGAGTGCAGCCCAGACAGCAACTG
>VWYK01003173.1:5745-19870 GCA_013399775.1 Semnornis frantzii
AAACAGAACAGAGAAGGTTTCAGCTCAATATGAGAAGAAACTTCCTTACAGTGAGGGTGATGGAGCCCTGGAGTAGGCTGCCCAGAAAGGTTGTGGAGCCTCCTTCTCTGGAGACTTTCCAGCCCCACCTGGATGTATTCCTGCATGGATGACACAAGGAGCTCCTGCTCTGGTAGGGAGGTTGGCCTCAATTTCTGGATGTCCCTCCCAACCTCTAAGGTTCTGTGATTTTCATTAAACAAACAGGTTCTATTTCACCACTGTCTGACCACAGCCAGGCAGCTGCTCTACTGACAAGCAGTAACCCAGCAAGTCAGAGGAATGCCAGGGTTTCATAAAAGCCTCTGACTCATTGACCATCAGACATACAGAAGTTTAATATCTGCTGAAATGTAGCAGACACCAGCTGTTCTTTAGACTCAACAGCTTCACCTGACCTGCAACACAGTTAAAGAGCCTCAAGTTTTCATGGCAATTCACTTGTTTGGTTTTTCTCCAAATCTAATAATGAAGGCATCAAAATGGTGAGACATTGCTTATTTCAAACAATGCATCCACTGGGGAAAATAAATCTGCAGGCAGTGATTTGTCTGGAGCAGGCAGCACAGGAATGGCAGACAGCTCTGACTGCTATGTGTGATGACAGCATGGGGGAGAGAGAGAGAGAGAGATTGAAGAAAATAACCAGATTCAGAGATGACAGACAAAGGAGAAAGATGCAAAAGAGATGAGCTTAAGGGCTGGGTTGGTTTTTTTTGAATTACAGCTCACTAAAAAGGTTGAAGTAGTAAAAGAACACAGAAGAAAAATTAAACACTTTGGCAACCAATGTTATGACCATGAGCATTATGAATAATTCTAACAAATCCCACCAAGACACATTTCTTTCTCCTGCATTATTCCACATTTTACATGTGGCACTCAGGGATATGGTTTAGTAGTGGACTTGGCAGTTTGGAGGTTAAGAGGTGGATTCAATGAGGTCTTCCCCTACCTTAAGGAGTCTATGATTCCACTTGAGACAATGCACAACCAGGATGCAGGTAGAAGCTTTGTCTTCTTGAACAATAGACAGCAGCACAAAAGTGCTGCATTAACAGGTTCAAGACTCAATACATAGGTACAGAAACAAACACACACTTGGATTTGTTTGTGTCTGTGTTATTACACACAGTCTTTCTTAGCAATCTCCCAAACACCTATCAATTTGATTTCCAGACCTGGAATTTGATCAGACTAGTAACAACCTGTCAGTTTTAAATATTGGACTATTTGTTTCCCTGTGTCCAGTGCCTAAGATCTTGTTAATTACCTAAACTCCCTTTCTGTAGGTCTTGTTAATTACCCGTCTCCTGTCTCTGAGGACCTTGTTAATAACTTGCACAATCTCTCTAAAAAGGTCCTAATAACACATTAAAATTAAAGATGCTTTTCTTTTAGCACTTGTCAAGTGGTGTAAATTGAGAAATTTTCACATCAGTTTTAAGCCTACTGCAGTTGAAATTGTTTGTGTTTGGGCAAAACGCAAGAGAAATGATGCGCAAGGTTTGCTCACAGCACAAAACAAGCTTTGTTTTCCAGGAGTATCCTCCATTTCTTTAACTGTGTTCAATACTTTAAAAGAAAAAAAATCCACATGGCTCCCAACTGCAAATTAACCACTGGAGAGCCACGACAACAGCACTAATTAAGGATGAAAGTAGTTTAACACAATATCAGGCAAAAGTTTCAAAGCCCTGGATTAGGAAGCATGAAGACAAAACTACTACTACTAAAATACTCCCTGTATACACAGATAAAAAACTAGATGTACTGGATGCTTAAGTTTTTTTTCCCCACTGGCTGCATGCTATAAACCCCCTGAAAATAAAGAGATTTTGTATTATTTACAAGCACAGTGCTTCTGTTTCACTGAGCCTTCAGCAGTTTTAAATTGTCAAGAAATCAGTTCATAAATATCTGTATCACACCAGACAGTAACACTTCTCAACCTTAACTCTTGTGTAAAAAAAAAAACAAATCAGATCTCTAACAGTCTTAGTATTAATTTAGCCACTCAGGATTTGGAAGAGGTAGCAAAATACCATTCCCATTTTACAGATCAGGAGAAAGGAGACTAAGTGATTCAGCCAAAACCACAGCTGAAGCTTTTGCCAGAGCTGAGATTAATAGAAATTAGAGGTCCACAGTTTGTGATTTCCTGACAGCTGGTATTATACACAAACCAAGAAGGTCTTGTTTTGTTTGTCCAAACTACTACTAAAAGGTCCTTAAATTAGAGTAATAAAAAATAAATAATATTTTTTAAAATAAACCTGGGATTTTTATTGTTTAAGAAAAAGAAACTAAGTGTTGCTGAGCCTCTACTATTTTCTTCCTGTAGCAGCTGAAAGATAGGCACCTCCATTATTTTAATTAGTAAATAAGAGTAATTAGTGACAGAGTATGCACACAGCCATTTAGGACTTAATGATTGGTTGGGTGAAGAGCTGTACAGAACTCTGATCTGCAACCCACAAGGCAGCAGTTAGTGATCTTAAGAGCTGCTGGCTCATTACTGCCCAGTCAACATTCCCACCAATTAATTAGGATGGACTAAAGCCTGACTTGGAGCCCAAAGCCACTGGAAAGACTCCCTTGAACTTTAGACACATGCTCATTGGTGCTAAGAACCTGACCTTCACCAAGGTGTGGTCATTTTTTTGGGGAGGATGGGAGAAGAAGATTGTTGTGGAGATTCTTTTCATCCACTTTGCACAATTGCCAGCCTGGTGCCACAGACTGAACACCTTTTTATGGCTACAGTGTGCTTTTGTAGCCACATTGGAATACTTTAATTGAGTTTCATCAGACAGGATCCAATTCTCAGGCTCCAGTCCTGTTCCAACCAATCAAACAAGGGTTTAGCTAAACTTGGAAATCCATCTGCAAAGAAGGCTTCTGATCTGCACTGGAAAAGGCATTTTGCACACACCTTAAGAGAAAGGTTAGAGAAGAGCAGATTTTGATTGGCTGTTAGGAACAAGTTCTGTACCATGAGGGTAAGGAACAGGTTGCCCAGAGGTAGTTGAGGTTCCAGCCCCTGAGATATTCAAGGTCAGGCTCAACAGGGCTCTGGGCAACCTGATCTAGTGGAGGATGTCCCTGCTGACTGCAGGGGGGGGTTGGACTGGATGATCTGAGGAGAGGCTGAGGTTGTTTAGCCTGGAAAAGAGGAGGCTCAGGGGTGAATTCAGTGCTATCTACAACTACCTGAAAGGAGGTTGTAGCCAGGTGGGGTCAGTCTCTTCTCCCAGGCAACTAACAAGAGAATGAGGGGAGAGAGTCTCAAGTTGTGCCAGGGGACGTCTAGGCTGGGTATTAGGAGGTAGTTCTTGCCAGAGAGAGTCATTGGCATTGGAATGGGCTGCCCAGGGAGGTGGTGGAGTCCCCATCCCTGGAAGTGTTCAAGCAAAGCCTGGATGGGGCACTAAGTGCCATGGTCTGGTTGATTGGCTAGGGCTGGGTGCTAGGTTGGGCTGGGTGAGCTTGGAGGTCTCTTCCAACCTGTTTGATTCTATGATCTTTGGAGGTCCCTTCCAACCCAGACCATTCTATCATAGTGCCTGGTTTACTGCTGGAAATGGTATCCACCCAAAAGAATTCAATAGCATGTTGAGTAAATAAAAAGCAACTCAAAGTCTACATTCTCTGTGCATGCTTTCTGCATACCAAATTTGTTACTCAACCTCCTTTATTTTGTGCCTACAGATTTACACAATTTTCTTCACAGTATTGCTAGTTTGAAAAAAAAAGGGACTCTATTCAACAAATCCTCAGAGATAAAAGGTAAACTCAAACTGTACACTTATTAAATATGCACATTTTGTATTAGTTTCCACTTCAAAAGGAAATCATTGTCCATGAGATACACTTGAAAGAAAGTGAACTTATTCTAAAAGATTCTCACAGAACACACTGAAGCATGCAAGAATTGAGAGCTTCTAAAATGACTGCATGCTAGAATCATTCAGTTGCTTCAGATAGAAAAAAATCCTTTAAGATCATCATGTCTAAAATAATCTACCAGCAAAGGCTGGTGCTGACTCATGTCCCTCAGCACAACATCTTTTAAACACCTCCAGGGGTGGTGATTCAACCACCTCCCTGTGGGGCCTACTGCAGCATTTGAGAACCCTTTCAGTGAAGAACTTTGTTCTAATATCCAGTCTAAACCTCCCCTGGTGCAATCTGAAGCCAGTTTCACTTCTCCTGTCACCTGTTACCAGGTATTATAGGTCCAAAATGTTTACTGTTTTGAGCATTCTGAAAATAACAGAATATTTGTCTTATCAAGAGTTTGTTTACATCAAAGTCAAGAACTAGCAAGAGACTCATACAATGAAGGGGAACAAATGAATGGAGTCCTTCTGAATGGGCACTGTGATGAGTTTTCTAATTACAAAATAAAGGAAAAAAGTCTATCATGATTACTGTTAAAGATTTATATTTATCAAGATCTGCTGCATTCAAGAACTTCAAAAAAAGATTTCACTCCTTATAGCTGACATCTGCCTGAATACATTTATTTTTTAAATGAAAAAAATGTAAGTGCTATGTACTTTTAATTGTTATTTAAATGACTTCTCTTGAAAAGGAGCTTATTTGAATGGAAGTTTAACTTCTGACAAACCAAGCTATATCCTAACCTTACTCTAATCTAAGGAAATCCTCTACTGAATAAATATTAGTAAGACACTGCCTATAAACATGTTAAATACACTGGGATCTGACTTGAAATATCTAAGAAGTCAATTCATTGAAGTCTGTGTGAACTTCTACCAACTGAATCTTTTCTATAGCAGCTCCATTTCAGTTCATTTATCTAATTTATGATTAGTTCTGCTGAGAAAATGGTTAGAAGTTTAAACCAGGACTGCATGCATTCTAACCCATGAATAAGTCTGAGCTGGCTTAAGATAAAAATCAATCTGCTCTAAAATCTTGAAGAACAACAAATTACCTTTTTAAAAAAAAAAAGAAAATACCACTGTGTCATTAACTAAGAAATTAACAGGCAGGGGGAAAAGTAAATTTGTTAGAACTGTGTTTTCCACTTTAAATGATGATTTATTTCACAACCTTAATGCTTCACTTTAATGTCAAATTCAATTTCTACCGAATTTAAGTCATTAAAAAGAAATGAATCATTACCTTGAAAAAGAGGACTGTTAATTGTTGGCATTTATACAGAAAATGAGGAGAATGTTAATTTTCTAAATTTCATTCATTAAGTGCTTAAACAATTATGTTAGGAATAGTATGTGTGTGTATTTTCCTCACTGGAAAAAAATCAAAGTCAGACATGTAGGATATCCTCTTTTAAGGAAAATGAGTTCAGTGTTGATAGACAAAGATAAAAATAGATTCTTTAAATCAAACTTGCTTATCAGTCCCTGTAACTTAAATCATTCTTAGCACAAACTGCTGCCTCCTGCCATGGCTTGAACACAGGAACTCAAAGGTGCAGTAAAGTAAATTAATTCAGTAGTTAATGAACTCAGGGGAAGTGCCCATGTGGGTGCTGCCATTTAGAAACACAACAGTTTAAAGTCTGGTGATTTAACATGTAAAAAATCTAAATCCATTTTTCACCCCCTTAAATGTTGCTACCCACAGGATTTGTTTGCATTAGTCACATCTTTTCTTTCAGCTACTTATTCTGTTTCATCTGGTCTGTAAACTTGAAATCCTCCCCTCTAAAGACTTGGACTTAGTGTAGCAATTAGCAAGGAGCGTTCAGTGAAAACAGGAAGACTCAGGAAGAGCCCATTCTGAAGCACAAAAGGATCTTCTAGAAAACTAAATACCCACGAACATTTACAGCACATCAGTACTGCAATTCCAAAGACCAAGTAGAAAAAGACCAAACTATATATAAAGCTCTTAACTTTTAGATAAGCAATGATACAAACATATATAAAGGGCCAAAATTGTGTTCCCCAATGCTTCACATTTTCATTTATATAACACATTCAAGATAGTAGATCAAAAAGACAGCCAAAAAACCTACCTTGAAGATGGTAACATGCTTGTAGGCTTGAAGTTTGTCAGAAAGGGATTAGTTGACTCATAATCAAAACTCTCCTGATGAGTTTCCAACGCACTAGGTGATTTCAAGTCAGTAGAGCTCTCTGATCCCCCATTGCTAAGTTTATCTGACCTCTTGCTATCTTTTTTTCCAGTCACTCTTTCAAAAAGACTAACTTTCTCTTTTTTCTCTTTTTTAGTTTCTTTTCTGATGTCAACAGGTTTGGAAAAGAGACTTATGTTTGGATCCCACGTTGCTGGGCTTTCTTCAAAGGGATTCTTCTGTCTTGGCAGTGTAGCAAATTTCTGGGGTAACGAAGCGCTCACATTGGTAAATGGATCGGTTTGGGCTTCAAGTGCAGTTTCATCAACTGTGCTGTCAGGTTGGTTCATTTTAGAAGTATCAACACTTAGTGTCCTTCTATGTGGAGATTTTAGACTCCCTGCAAACAATCTGTCATTAGTATCATCATCAAAACACTGTAACATAGTTGATGACATCTAGGGAACTCAGCTTCGCAATGGAGTTCCCATTCAAAACGCTGCTGAGTAACCAAGCTACTGAAACAAAAAGTAACTGCTACAGCCTTAACTGTGGTTCACAACTGTTTCTGGATAGATACTACAGCAAATTTAAGAACTTGATATTCACACAGGAAACAAAAGGTGACAGCTATGACTAGCACACCATTCCAGTGTGTCCAGAGAAAGGCCACAGCACCTCTGAGGAGGGACTGAGTTTCGGCTGTTCAATCTGGAGAGAAGGCTCCCAGGGGACCTTATTGTGGCCTTTCAGTATCTTAAGAGGGCCTACAAGGAAGATGGGGAGGGACTTTTTAGGCTGTCAGGTAGTGATAGGAGTGGGGGGAATGGAACAAAGCTAGAAATGGGGAGATTCAGACTGGAGGTTAGGAAGAAGCTCTTCACCATGAGGTTGGTGAGAGCCTGGAATGAGATGCCCAGGGAGGTGGTGGAAGCCTCATGCCTGGAGGTGTTTAAGGCCAGGCTGGATGAGGCTGTGGACAGCCTGATCTAGTGTAAGGTGGCAGGGGGGTTGGAACTGGATGCTCCTTGTAGTGTCTTCTAACCCTGCCCGATTCTGATTCCAGAAACAAACAGTAGCCTATTGCTGCACAATGAACAACTCAGAGCATTTTCAGTTTTGTACAAAACAAGTTTAGAACCTTGGTGATTGTTTTCAACTCTTAAAACTTCTAGTTTTCAAAAGATGTTGTTTTGCCCTGAGTTCCCTTCAGAGTGCAATGCACTCAAATGAGGACATAAGAATAAAAATCAGAATCTTAGAATGGTCTGGGTTGGAAGAGACCTCTGAAGGTCAGCTAGTCCAACCCCTCCCCTGCAGTTAGCAGGGACATCCTCAACTAAACCAGGTCACTCAGAGCACTGCTGAGCCTCACTTGCAATATCTCCAGGAATGGGGACCCAACCACCTCCCTGGGCAACCTATTCCAGTGTTCTACCACTGTCATAGTAATGAGCTTGTTCCTAACATCTAAACACTAAGCTTCAATACATTATGGCCAATGCAAGTTATTTCTTATGCTCAGAAACAGCAATTATGAGTTACCAGCATCTAGAAGAAGCAGGAAAAAAAAATAAAGTAGGCCAGTGGTAATTTTTAGGACTTGTACTTAAACACTGAAGAAACAGACTTCTCATGCTGGTTTGAGGCTAATGGGAATATTTTAATGAGAAAAATTATAGTCTGTGGAAAGAAATCATGTCATCTACTTCACTCATAGGTTTGCTGAGATGTATAAAAGGACACAGATAAGATAGTTCTGTGTCAGAGTCTGTCAGTGTCTGTGTTTTCTCCCTGGGCTTCTGCTGTTCTGCTTAGATCTGTGTAACCCAATTAACCATTATGCTTCTAACTCCCCTTGACAATCCTCCCAACTCACCTTACACATAAGGTAGATTCTGGGATAAGAGTGAGGGGTGGAAAGAAGGTGAAAGGGTGGTTGGGAGCCCTTCCTGGTGACTCTGACTTCTGGGATGGGTATTGTGTTCCTGTATTACCTTTCACTTGTATATTTCTGTATATAGTTGTAAATATTTGTAACCTATTGTAAATATCTGCTTGTGTATAGTGCTAAGCTGTGAATATAGAGCTTCATTCCTTAGCTTCCCGCCTGCTGAGTCTAATCTGGGTTATTTACTTGTGTTGGGGGGTGGGTAACTCCCAAACCATCACATTCTGAATGCTATCAATAGCAGTGAACTGCAATTCTAATGGTCAGGAGTTTTACTTACCACCTTCATCAACCGAACCAAAAGATTCCAGCTGACGCCTGAAAAGATGAGGGTAGCCAACTGTGCTGGACTTGAGCTTTTCTGAGACATGAGATCCTGTTAAGTCTGACATGGAGTGAGCTGAGGAAAGCCTCTGAGGTCCCAAAAGGAAAGGTTTTTTTGGTTTTGATTTCATTTGTACTTCACTACTGCAGATGTCTACACTTGCATCAGGTATGTGAGTACTTGGGATGATGGCGGAGGATGTATCCAGAAACGTCCCATCGGGTTTTCGACCTTTCATTTTGTCCTTGAGTTTAGCAAAAGGGGATTTGGTTTTGTCCTTCATTGACAAGTCAAACATACTTGCTGTCATGTTATTCCTCATGAACTGAATATTGACCTTTATTTCTCCTCTGTCTTTAGTTCTCTTCCCTTGTTTGGACTCTAGGTGAAACCACCTTAAAAGGAGAAAAAAAGAGCAACTTCAGTTGTGTTTCCTGGAGGGTAGTCATTCAACTCTGGTTAGCTGGTTAAATTAAAAACATGAAAACCCAATTCCATAGCAACAATTAAAATATTCTTGTACTGAAGTAATTCTCTACCATTTGGTTTTGAAGAGAAAAGTTTATAATTATGCAGTGCTCACCTGTTTGGAGAACCAAAAAAAGATAAATCAACTCCGTGGAAGCTTATTAAACTTCATCAAGGTTAACAGGCTCACATTTGCCTACAAGGGAGAATCTGTATCTACTGCTAATTGCAAATGCAAATACATTTTATTTTGCTATTTAAAAGGGCACTTAATCTTTTTTTTCCAAGTGGCCTTTATTTAGCAGTGATGTCTATCACCTGAATGCATACTATGTGGCAAATACTTCATGTAGTAACCTTTTCTCCTTTGATTTTGCTCAGGTTTATACACTACCATTTTTCCCCTCTGACCCTTCCTTCAAACCACTGTTTAAGATTTATGTCAACAACATTAGTGTTGATAAATAAATATCTGAGACTCTTAAGTAGTCAAGCATCATTTCAGTTCTGCAGCTGCAACCCTTGCTGATGGTAACTCCAAGCACCAGTGGTAGAACAGTGAGCACACAGATCTAATGGCTACCTCTGTTGCAGGTCTTCAGAAGTACTTCCACAGGCTTTGGAACCATAACAAATACTTCATGAAGACAGCTCAAAGGTGTGAGCACCCATTTCAGACAGCCAAGTGTGCTTCTTTGCCAGGTTCAAAAGGCTGTGTCATCATCCAAGTGTTTTATTGATTCCCTAAAGTTATCCACAGTCCCATGGGAACATCTACAGAATTATGGCTCTGATTTCCCTTCACTAATGAATGATCAAGAGTCCTTTCCACACCATCACCAACAGCCTTTTGCCATTTCAAAAGTGACTCAAGGACACATTTCTGATCCTCCATCTCCAAAGAATTGCTCAAAACCCAGTCAGAAACACATACACACATACTACACTACAGTTCACTACCATGAAGTAACTTTTGAACTGGAGACAAAGCAATTAAATTGCCTCTCAGCAGAGATGCAAAATTGATTATGCAGCTGCACATAAATTATTCAATACTGCCAAATATAGCAAACAAGGTCAGGAAAGGAAAAAAAATAACCCTCAATTTCCTCTAAGATATCATAAACTTCTTGAAGGTGACAGCTGAAGTCGAATGTTTAGGCAGAGATACTACATTTTGAGACAAGAAAATACTTTTAGAAATGACTTGACAAAGAAAAGATAAAAGGATAAAGAGAATTGTGATGAGTTTGTTGTTTTGTGATGTCCAAAAGGTTTTAATGTCCCACACTAGATCAGAATAATTAAGAAAAAAATCAAATCTTCTGTCCTGTCACTGAACAACCTGAATCCAGACCAGGAGATCTAGAATTAAACCTTTAGGAAGAAAGGTTTTCTTCTGTTGTGAGGTACCTTCATTTAAGCATTTTAAATGAAATCCAAAACCTGAAATTCATTGTGTGCCTGAAGATGATGGATTGCTTTTCCTTCTAGTCAATAACATTTCACTTCTTGGTAACTGATTCCAGAAACACTAAGTCATCTAGAGAGTCAGTACAGAAAACACACAGCAGAACCAAGTGTAAATATTTTATAGTATCTAGAAGAAACAGAAACTAGAAGATAGTCTACTTCCTTCACAATGCTTCAAGATTAAATTATGTTCATATATTCTCTTAAATAAAACCATCACAAACCCACAGTGAGCTCAGACAGAACTTGCCTGTGCAGAAAAAATTCCCAAACCAAAACCCACCTTGAATCTGAAAGTCCTTTCCATGATTCCTTAGATAGACACTAAACAGACATCTAAATATGAGTAAGGCTTATCAATGTTTTAAGAAGCTTAATAGGTAGAGAGGATCTCACTTTTGGCATTCAGAATGAAATGGCTCAGCCTATACCGTAAGAAAACATTCTCCTCCCCCTTTCCCTCCTCTCCTACATTAATACTGTATTTCTGATAAGACTGCTAAAGTTTTTCATGTGCTTCTAACTCTGGAATTACCAAACTCTTAAATATTACTAACTTGTTTTATAACAACACCAAGACAAACTCTTAAGCTTTTGCTGTGTGGAAGAAAGCATTTTCTTTTAAAACACAACTCAATTGACATTCCTATCCTGAATGGACAACCACTCTGGGTCACTCATTATCTGCTAGTGGTGTACCTCTGCATACTAGCATGCTATTTTGACATTCACCAGGTCTGAAGGAGCATTCCAGTAGACACACACACAGTCTTAGCAGCCTGCACATTTGTTTGCAAAGCAGACCCTGAAGAACCTTAACACCAAAAGTAAGTTTGGCTGGGAACAAAAACTCTCCTTACTGCAGGAAAGTAACAGAATGGCATAAGAAAAGTGACTTCTTACCTGCTGGGACCAGGCTCAACACTACTACTGGTTCCAAAAGAATTTCATCCTAAACTCTTCACTCCAGAAAAACTCCTATTGACTCAGATGGAATTCCTATTTGAGTAATAATTACTGGATCAAATCCTTGTACAAAAGGCATATTTAATTTTGGGGTTGCCCAGGGAGGTTGTGGCTGCTCCCTCCCTGGAGGTGTTCAAGGCCAGGCTGAATGAGCCCTTGAGCAACTGTCGTGGTAGGCCTAGGCAGGCCAAATTGGGCTTGTACCTCTCCTGACTTGCCCAGCCATGTTTTTCTGCTCTCCCTCCTGCTGTTTTGGGGAGAGCAACCACGGGAAAAGGGACAAAGGGCCTGGAGCCACTAAGTCTGGGGTCTGTGGCCTGCCCAGACCCTGCTGTAAACAAGGTGCACAGGGTTGCCTTGTGCAAGGCTGTGTTCTGCCCAAAGAAGGGTAAAGCAAGCCTATGGCTTCACCCAATATGGGCAAATCTTGGCTAACTGCCATTGGATTGGCTCTCCTGTGTCCAAAGGCCCATTGGTCTCAGGCTGTATTGGATCAAAGGAGATGAGCAGGGAGCACAGAGGCCTTTGCCATTCCAAGCTGTGTCTGTGCCTGCTGCCTCTGATACCTCCACATTTGGCCTGCACAGCCGGCGTGACACCGCAAGACATCTGCCTGCACCTGGAAGCCTTCTGCCCAGATGGAAGCCCTGCAGAGAACACAAATCATCCAGAGAGCCAGGAACAGGTCAGAGATCCTCTGCCTCCTTTCCCCAGAAGCCTGGGGAGACTCTAAAGCCTCTGACGGCTACCGACAGCAACCTTGCTATGAGCCTTGGGTACTGTCAGATAGAATTCTGTGGGTAAATGCCAAAAGCCTCTTGGAATTACTAATTGCCTTCTGCCCTAAGCAGAAAGTTGCTCCTTGTGTCCATCTAGTGAGCAAGCAGCGTGCTGGCCGCAAGCAGTGTACTGACTGCAAAGCTTCTCTGCCACTTTAAATCCAGTTCAATTCATGTTTATATTTAATAGTTATCTCTGGATCCTGTTATAGCCTGTACATAGCTTCCATAATGTTGTAAAGAGCCTGTTATTATTATTATTAAATGGTGATCAGGGTGATGCAAGTTCTGAATATTTGATGTTAATAAACTGCTAATATTTTTATGTATCATCTCGCATTAATTAATTACCCCATCCCATTACAGCAACCAGTTGTAGTAGGAGGTGTCCCTGCCTATGGTGGGGGTTGGAACTGGATGATCTTTGAAGTCCCTTCCAACCCAAATCATTCTATGATTTCAAGGAGATTTCTTTGTTACCTTGAAGACTTTTTATCTTGGTTTAGTTATAGTAAAGGTTCCATATGCTTCAGCTCATAAGACAATATGAGAAGCAGACTCCAATCATGATTTTCTTCAAATTCAAAGGCAAATAATTACTTTTTTTTTTAAACAGATGAGAACAAATGCAGGCAGTGAATATGAACAAGCAACTGAGCCTGTAAATGTTTCTTATTAGAATCTGCTCCTACAACACATGGGCATGAGTAACAAATAGGAAAAACAGCACTGTATGTAATAGAAAAAAAGAACTGGAAAATGAAGTCCACTGTTTTCAGATAACATTTGGGTCCTAAAATGCTAAATTCCACTATGCTGCTGCCAATTGAAAAAATGGTAATGCATTATAAAAGCCAATAAAACTTGCTATTTTGGTTTTGTTTACAGTACTTTTCTTTGCCACAATAAATGCTCCATTTGTCAGGCTGCCACAAACTTATTCTATAGAAAGCCTGTACAAAGCAGGAAAATAGCCAATAACACAGAGGAACAAAACAGGGTGGCTTTTATGAGAGCAGATGTCCTTTTATTTAATACTCAAATATTACACCCAGTCTTGCAGACAGTCTTTATTTAAACAGGCCTTGTACAAAGTCTGGCAAGTTTTCCTGACTTCAAAAGCAACCCTATTGCCTTCTGAATTGCATTCATACTTCTTGCTTTCACCTTCAGATGTCCCGTAGGACAGCATCCTCCACACATACTCTAGTTTTGACTTGCCCCTAAGATTTCCATCAGAACCTTTGTTGCTTCTTCCCTCTCCCCCCCCCAATCTGTTTTTGAGTGTGCTAATAGGCTTCACCAGTCTTGCACAGGTTTCAGGTCACTTTTATTTTGTGATTCTCTAAATTTCCATTCTGTATGCTGAAGATTTTTTTTTTGAACATGCAAAGAGAAGATGAACATTCAAAGGTGAACAAGAACAATCCTGTTGACCAGTCAGCCCTGAATCACAGAAGCTGAAAATGACCTCTGAGATCATTAAGTCCAGCCTATGACCCAACACCATAACAGCAGCTGAACCACACCAAGTGCCACATCCACTCACTCCTTAAAGGCCTCCAGGAATGATGACCTGCACTAGAGGGAGGTGGCCCAGCCTGTGGTAGGGGTTTGGAACTAGATGATCTTTGAAGTCCCTTCCAACCTTACCATTCTGTGATGATGACTTCACCACCTCCCTGGGCAGTCCATCCCAATGCCTAATCACCCTTTTCGTGGGCAAGTGCTTCCTAATATTCAACCTAAACCTCCTCTGGCACAGCCTCAGACCATGACCTCTCATCCTGTCACAAGCAGCCTGGGAGAAGAACCTGACCCCCCACCTGACTGGAGCTTCCTTTTAGGTAGGTGCAGAGTGTGATAAGGTCCCCTCTAAGCCTCCTCTTCTCTAGACAAGACCAAATCCCTAACTTCAGAGACACAGTCATTTTTTGACCATGACAAAATTACCCAGTTTTGGCCATACCCACAATCAGGTGTGGGGGAAAAAGCAAACTCCATTATTTTTAAGAAAGGCAATAAACTCACCTAGAGCACTACATCCAGTT
>VWYK01003180.1:0-20317 GCA_013399775.1 Semnornis frantzii
CATATCTCACATCAATTAACAGCAGGTTGCAGGAACTACACCTCCCTCAATCTCCTGGATAGATTCAGCTCTGAATAGCTCATAATACATACATTCTTTCCATGAAATTAATCTTTCCTTAGACTGCATACTGAGCTGAGCAACCAAGTAAACTGACACACAGACAACTTCTCGTGGTTATTGTATTATGGTGACTCTCTTTTTGACTCAACTGAGTCCTGTAGTGCTTACTCACATCAGTAGCACAGTAGCACAGTATCACCAAAGTTGGAAGAGACCTCAAAGATCATCAAGTCCAATCCGTTACCACAGACCTCAAGACTAGACCAGGGCACCAAGTGCCATGTCCAAACCCGCCTCGAACACCTCCCGGGATGGTGACTCCACCACCTCCCTGGGCAGCCCATTCCAGTAGTGAATGACTCTCTCAGTGAAGAATTTTCTCCTCACCTTGAGCCTAAACCTCCCCTGGCGCAGCTTGAGACTGTGACCTCTCGTTCTGGTGCTGGTTGCCTGAGAGAAGAAACCAACCTCCTCCTGGCCACAGCCACCCTTCAGGTAGTTGTAGACAGCAATAAGGTCTCCTCTGAGCCTCCTCTTCACCAGGCCAAAGTAGTCTTCCTCCAATGTCAGGCATTTCAGTGGCCTCACAGAAAAATGCTGGAGAATTTGATTTGTGGCTGCTAAAAACTGGCACTTTCAGTATTCTTTCCTATGCAAAGAGAAGACAACGATGTGTCATTTTTGCTTGCTGTTTAAATGACTTAAGATTTCATTTAGCCAGTTAAAGAAGGTGCAAAAATGTAATCAAGAGCTGCCAACCCATACTAAATTATTCAGATTCTCCAATGGAAAGGGGAGGGGGAGGTATGAAAAAATAACATTTGTTAATGTTTCTAGTTTGTGTTGTCTTGCTGTGGCAATTATACTTTCAAATATGATGTGCCTGGATATGCAATGACTATGTGCATAACTGATTGATTAGAGAAGGTGTGAATGAGCTACCTGTGCTGTGCCAATCTGAGACACAGAGGAAGCACCATATTGGCTCCTTCTGGGGTTCTCATGGCACATACCCAGGGCTGAGGCAAGAGCTATTTGCCTTCTGGGACAAGTCATCTCTGACAGACTTGCATATATTTTTAATTAGCTTATATTAAGGAGCTTATGACAAAGAGGAAGTTCTTCTTGGTAGTAAACCAGTTGTACCCCTTGAGACAATTTGTTTTATTTCATGGCTTCTCATAAGGAGAAGGTTTCTGTGTCTTTGCTTCTTGTCCTTCCAGCAAGTGTACTAGAAACAGCAAAAGCGCTTTACAAATTCTAGAGCTAGGTCTGGTTATAAGGGAGCCAAGAACAATGAGGTTTGACAAATGGAGAAAATGTCCAAGTGAGAAGGTTAGCAACACAAACACCTCACTCCATTATGGGAGCTACCCTTCTTTTCAGGTTTGCTCTGAACAATCTCAATACACTTCTCTTTCCTACCTTGAGAACCTATTTTCTTTCCCCTGCATCTCAAGCTTGTTTTGAATCCTGTCTCTCCTTTTCTCAGACATCTCCTCCTGTGTATATTGCAGAGTCCCTGTGAGCTGTCTCTCTTATTCCCTGCCCACTTATCCCACACTGCTGTATATAATTTCCCTGAGCAGTATGGTTTCCTCTCAATGAAGACCCAGCGTCTCATGCTGTGTGAAGTAGCCATCACAAAGTAAACATGGAAACCTTCTTTTCTGCCACTCAACACAAATCTTCTAAAAGAAAACTGCACACAGTCTAAGCAGTTGCTCTGAGCAGATGTATTAAATCATTGCACAGTCTACTGCAAACAACGCTCAATGTTGAGCCAACAGTGCATGTTACACAATCAAACCAAAAGGATGGAGTTTAGAGGACTTCTAGCACAGCAACTGAAATTCACCTGAGTGGTCACCACTGTTGTGAGAAGTTTGCCAGGAAGAGAAAGAAGAGGATTGGAAGGGACCACAAGGATCATCTAGTGCCAACTCCCCTGGCATGGGCAGGGACACCCTACCCTAGATCATGCTGGCCAGAGCCTCATCCAGCCTGGCCTTAAACACCTCCAGGGATGGGGCCTCAACCACCTCCCTGGGAAACACATTCCAGGCTCTCACCACTCTCATGCTGAAGAACTTCCTCCCCACATCCAGTCTGAATCTCCCCACCTCCAGCTTTGCTCTATTCCCCCTAATCCTGTCACTACTTCATATCCTGAAAAGTCCCTCCCCAGCTCTTTTGTAGGCCCCCTTCAGATACTGGAAGGCCACAAGAAGGTCACCTGGAAGCCTTCTCTTCTCCAGACTGAACAGCCCCAACTCTTTCAGTCTGTCCCCGTAGCAGAGGTGCTGCAGCCCTCTGAGCATCCTCCTGGCCCTTCTCTGGACACACTACAGCATGTCCACATCCTTCTTGTAATAGGGGCTCCAGAACTGGATGCAGTACTCCAGGTGGGGTCTCAGCAGAGGAGAACAATCACCTCTCTTGCCCTACTGGCCACACTTCTCCTGATACAGCCTAGCCTCTGTTTGGGTTTCTGGGCTGCAAGTGCACACTGCTGGCTCATGTTGAGCTTCTTGTCCACCAGCACCTTTGAGTCCCTCTCCTCAGGGCTGCTCTGCAGCCAGCCACTGCCCAGCCTCTATTTGTGCTTGGGATTGCCTCTACCCAGATGCAAGACCTTGCACTTGGTCTTGTTGAACCTCATGAGGTTGGCTTGAAGAGAATGAAGGGGAAGCAAAGAAGAGAAGAGAGGAAGAAAGGAAGGAGTTTTCCTAGTAAAACTCCAGTAAGTGTGAAACAGCAAAGACAGCTAAAGAAGTGGCCTTGTTTAGAAGTAGCTGAAAGAAAGGTACTGTGTGGGAGTGGTCTCTGTCTACCCTTCTGCCTATTCTAAGGCCTGTTCTCTCTCTCACTGATGGGGAGCTTTCCTTTTCTCCATAATGCAACCACTGCATGCAATTCTTTCCTTGTGGGTGCAATTTCAATGTAAGGCCTACTTACTTTGTTTTTGATAAAATGTCTAAATCCTGGCTAGGTATCACAGGATGCATCTCTCATAGGTTCTCATTGCTGAGAATGTGAAACTGGAACACACATTCTCACATGGAAGGTATCTTCTTTTACACATGTTCCAGGATGCATTGCAACGAGCAGACACATGTACTTCTGTCCGAACTAATCAACATATAGCAAAGGGGTTTCTTGGGTGCTGAGGAGAGCTAAAGGTCAATCTCCTCCACAGCAATTTGTCTGTTTAAAACCACTCTTACATCTCAGGCTGTCTGTTTAGTCTTTTCATGACTATTCCTTATAATGTTTCCCTAAGTAAGTATCTCCTGTGGCTGGCATGGGGGAGTGGTAATCCCTGATTATATGGCTTTCTATTTATGAAGGGCCAAATTCAGCTGTTTCACAAGTGGGCACAGTTCTGGAGGTGTTGCTACAATTCCATTCACCATCACAAAACAGGGCTTTAGCCCATCACTTTTTCCTTAGAGTGAAATCACATCCTGGCTTTTGTTCTTCCTTGATGGAATTATTTTCTTTCCTGCCATGTGTTCTTGCAGGTAAGAAGCAGAACTAGGCTATAATGAATACAAACATATTTGCATATTGAGGTTTCTGGACATAGATAGATTCTGCTTTTCCACCTGGCTTTTCAAGCTGCCAAAGGGACTACATGCATTGGTTCTGGTTTGTGTCACCACTTTGAACATTCATCCTGGAGGCAACAGTCATTGTAGGGGTGATGCCACATTTTCAGCTGCCTTGGTTCTGCTAGGGATCTGTGGCTTGTCCATTATCATTATTGTTAATGTCCATTTGGGAAGATTTAGCATATGATTTTACACTGTGGTTTGTGGTTTTGGTTTTTTTTTCCTTTCTCTCAAGCTGTCAGCAATTCTCTTAATAGAAATGGAAAAATAATTTCCATCTCAGAAGTTGCCTCAAAATAGACAACATGCTGCAATTTGACTTTTGGAGTGGCATCTTTCCTACATATTGAATCTATAACTCTGCTCTGATTTTGGTATTCTAGGAAACAATGGATAGTATAGTTTATCCATCTTTTTCTCTCCCTCCCAGATCTTTTTAAAACTTAGAATATAGCCTAAGGAGTTCATTCTTCATACTCACTATTTAGAATCATTATCATGAAATCATTTACAGGCTGGACATTATCTTGTCTTAGCATCACTTACCAAGATATAAACCACTGGGGGTTTAATAGTGTAGAGGAAGCCTACCAGAGCTTATGGACAGATTGGTTAAATGACTCAGTTATATTCTCCATAAAAAGAGATTTTCATGCATTACTCCCAGCACACTGATACATGAATGTGTCTTCCTGTCTACATCATAAGGTGTCCTTGAGAAAGTTTCCTATGACAGGAATGATTCATTCTATGAGCTTCAAAAATTGGCGTCCAGGAAAAAAGACAGAAGCAATGTCAGTAATGGATACCTACTTGATACTGCAGCAGTAGATGCAGCAAATGAGACTTGTATTTTTCACTATTTTCAAGTAGGTAAAGCTGAGAACTCAGAAATTGAGAGTTGCCCTTTCAGATCTTACTCTTTTCTTTCTTAGTCTGTAGTACGTCAGTGCCCAGACTCAGCTTCTGTGCTAGATGGCACCAATGGTATTTTAAAGGGGAACTTATAGTTGGCTCCTTCCTAAGAGTCCTGAAGAGTACTTAAAGTATATAAGGAGTGTCTTTGTTGATACTTCTCAAACTGCAACTGGTTCTGACTGATTTAAAAGACTCACAACCACTGTGATAGTTCCTGGAACTTCTATCTCCTTGCATCATAGGCAAGGATTTTTAAGGTAGCTGTTTATGTGGAGGAGAGACAAGAGCAATAGGGAAAGCAAAAGGAACAAAACAAATCCAAGAGTTCAAATCCTGCATGATGTAAAATGGTGTATTGGGAGAGCAGTAGAAAAGGATGTCATGAACCCAGAGCTGGCTTTTAGGCATGCAGAAATGAGGATATATTGTAGTGTGCATATGGAAAGTGAGACAAATAAAAGAGCAAATCAAATACTTGGCTGAATCATGGGGGAAATTCTGTAGCGTCGTGACCGTCATTGCAGAAGGAGTGGGCAGTCAAAGCAGACAATTCTAGTAGATGCTTTGGAAAGAATATTATGCTACTTGAAAAAAATAGAGAAACATGAGACTAAAGAATTGACATTGTTGCCTTCATCTTTAAAAGAATGAGTTATGAGGACTGGTTTAAAACCTTAACCTCAGAAAAAAAAAAAAAAAGTTGAATAAGGGAATCTAATTAAAGAGCTCAAACTCTATAATGGAAGAGGTAATGTCAGCATTATTCATAACTCAATGCAGAAAATTTGACAAAAGAGCACAAATGGAATTTAAATTGAAATAAAGACACAGGGGAGCATCTTTTCTGTCTGAAAGTAATAAATGTTTGGAGAGAACTACCTGGCAAGGTTTAGGAGGTGATGACACCGAGGGCATTTTCAAGAAGCACCTAAATTTTGCTCTGTGGAAACAAGGTATTAATATGGATGAGCTCAGATAAGCCAAATAACCAGTTCTCATTCTCGTGTGTTTACTGCCAGCACCAGCAGCTGCTTGATCTCTAATGAGTGGGACACTGGCAGTGGCAAATGGCATCTACTTTCAGGCTGATGGTGTGAGCAACCTATGAGAGATAAAGGCATATTTACCTTGGATTCATGTTCGATGTCTTCTTCACTATCATCTTTATGAAGATGCTTTCCTCCCTGGGAATGTGCTGGTTCTCTGTTTGTGTATATTCCCCAGAAATATTTTATAGCTAAGAAAGAAAAAAAAAAAAAAAAAAAAAGAAGTTAATGACTTTCACTTGCCATAGACCTAAGTTAAGGTATTTCTTGCTATTTGCTCATAAGTGGTAATAAAAATGAAGAAGGAAGAGGGAGGAAAATGGGTTGGAGCAAACTTTACTACAAGATATTTTAAAGATTAGTTGTTGCCTGCTGCTGGTCCTTACTAACACCTTTTCCCATACTTCAGAGTTCATCACGGATCCCAGATGAAATGCTGCCCATGCTATCATTTGGGGCTGTTTCTTGCCATGTATGACTCTTTCCTGGGTCAGTATTTCCCCTCTGTCTCTGGCCTGATGAATCCTTTTGTGGTTTGATTTTATAATTATTGTTTTTTTCTTTTTTCCCTCCTAACTCAGGCCACTGATAAAATTTTAGGAGTCTCACAGAGGAGTTAAATTCTGTATAATGACATGATAGTAATTGTTTTGACAGCTCTTTGAAGACTTAGTATAAACAGATTTTCTGCAAGAATTGTACAGTTTAATTTTCTTTCATAAATGCAGAGGAAATTAAAGATATTTAATTAGTCGTCTCTCATCCAAAAGAAAAGGACTGCATGGACCACAAACAGATCTCCCTTGTATTTTAAAGTTTCAATTGCTTCTTCTAGTCATACATTAAGAAGATATTTCTGATGACTCTATGACTCTTTCTGGTTCTGGAGTCTCAGTTGTGTTCAATGAAAGTGTAAACCTCTCTCTTCATGCAAACTGCTGTTGAGATGGACAAAGAATATCTACTGATTAGCACAATGGAGTATGAAATGACTTTTTGGGGTTCTCTTTTTTATTTTGTCACCTAACCTTTTGTAGCTTTTTGCGGGTTTAGGGGCAAATGTTAAAGCCTGGTAAAGTGAGCTGATACCTTAGGTGCAATGGGTTTAAACTGGCAGAGGGGAGATTTAGACTGGATGTTAGGAGGAAGTTCTTTCCAGTGAGAGTGGTGAGATACTGGAAAAAGTTGCCCAGGGAGGTTGTGGCTGCTCCCTCCCTGGAGGTGTTGAAGGCCAGGTTGGACAAGGCCTTGAGTGAGCTGTAGTAGTGGGAGATGCCCCTGCCCATGGCAGGGGGTTGGAACTGGATGATCTTTGAGGTCCCTTCTAGCCTTACCATTCTATGATTCTATGATTCTTTCAATCTATTTCAGTAGACTCTCAGAATGGGATCTGCTTCCATTTTTACACAGGTCCAGAGGAATCAAGATCTTTCACTAAATACAAAAGCATGAATCCAGTGCTTTGAATTTCTCATCTTTTTTAAGCATTCTTGTGTGGTTCATTAAATTAAATATTTAATCACTTAGAAAAAAGTTTTGTGAGAACCACAATATGCTTGTTTGAGGAGAATTTAGGCATTTGCAAGGAGAGTTTTTCTGGGGAAAAATATACAAATAGAATACATCTGATTGTGTTCTGAGCTGCTGTAAAAATCATCATTACACCCACATGTGGTATATCTACATTATCATTTCAAAGAGGCTGATTCTGAACTGTTTTCAAGTCCAGAGTCATCTGACATCCATATTGTTTGGATGCAAGACAGGGACTAGCAGAGGGCATGTGCTTTATTACAAAGCTGCAGCCAGATTAAAAGGCTGCCACGAAGCCAAATTGCTGCAGGTCAGTTTCCTGAATCCCAGTTTTGCCATGAGTCCATTCTTAGTCTTCCTAGATGGGAATAGCCAGGAATCTGCAGATCCAAAAGATATGATCTCCTACAACTCCTGTAAGAAATCGAAGTAGATTTTAATTGAGTCCTTGAGAAGCTTTATACAATTGCATGTCATGAGAGTATCAGCTGAAGCGCATTTGTTATGGTGC
Source organism: Semnornis frantzii (assembly GCA_013399775.1). Lineage (NCBI taxonomy): Eukaryota > Metazoa > Chordata > Aves > Piciformes > Ramphastidae > Semnornis > Semnornis frantzii. The sequence continues at coordinate 7,686 of VWYK01003180.1, forward strand.
TTTCAGTTACGTTCTACACTGCTTCTCTTTTTGGAGAAATTCCCCATGGCTCCAAACACCAAATGAGATTGTGTTTGTGACATCCAGGTCCTTAGAGGTTGTATGCAATCTCACTGCTTCTTTAAGTGTGGTCCTTTATGAAACCTTTCACATTGCTCAACAGAGTGGGAGACAAGAACATCTATGAATTGGCAATTTAAAAAGAAAACTGTTCTTATAAAAGAACTAAGTCCCTGCTGTAATGGAGGGGTAAGAAATCAATGCAAGATTGGTTCTTAATATTAATATTGTTTATTAATATTCAATATTAAGAACTCTCACCACCCCAACCACTAATTTTAATAATAATTGATTCTTAACATTGGTCATGGAAACTTTACACAGGTAATAACAGGATCTAGAAATAACTAGTTATAATATAATATTAAATGAACTCAGTTGAACTGGAAGAGAAGGTTGCTGTGGTTAGTGTACCGCTTGTGGTCACTGCACCGCTTGCCCACTAGATGGACTCAAGGAGCTCCTTTCTGCTTATGGCAGAAGGCAATGGTGAGTTACAAGAGGCTTTAAGTATTTACTCACAAAATATTATCTCCTGACTGGCAGCGCTGGCTACAGCTTCAGACAGTACCCAAACGCTTTCAAGGAATTCTGTTACTGTCTTGTCATCCACTGAGACTTCTGATTCTTCCCAGGCTTCAGGGTGCTGGGGAAAGGAGGCAGACTATCTCTGAACTGGTCCTCATCTCCTCTGGGTGATCTGTGTATCTCCAGGACTTCCTGTCTTGGCAGGAAGCTTTCAGTGCAGGCAGGATGTCTTGTGATGTGCAGTCTTGGCACAGTGTCACACTGGCTATGCAGGATGATCGTGTGGAGGCATTCAGAGCCTGTTCCTGGTAAACTCTTGGAAGGCAATTTCCAGGCAGTTCAGGATATAAGAAGGCAATAACAAGCAGGCAAGCACAGATACAAGGGCAGAGTAGGTTGTATCACCTGCTCATCTCCTTTTATCAGTACAGCCTGAGACTAATGGGCCTTCGGACACACACTAGCCAATCAGAATGGCAGTTAGCCAAGCTTTACCTTATTAGGTGAAGCCATAGGCTTGCTGTACCCTTCTTAGGGAAGAACAAGGCCTTGCACAAGGCAGGCACAAGCTGAGCGTGTGCACCTTGTTTGCCACAGGATGCAAAGGGCCAGGGTCCTCAGACTCAGTGGCTTCAGGTTCTTTGTCCTCTTTCCTGTGGTTGTTTCTCCCCAAAACAGAAAGAGGGAGAGCAGAAAAACATGTCTGGGCAAGCCAGGACATGTATAAGCCTATTTTTGCCTATTTGGGCCTACCATGACACCTGCAAACTATTTATAGGGCAGGCAGAACTATTTATAGGGCAGGAGTCTAGCTTTCACGGAAAACAAATTAAAGTCCTGCGGAACAATAAAACCTTGCCAAGGGAAGCTACAGATACAACAGAAGAACAACTTCCTATGACTGATTTCCATTTTTAGCAGATTTCTACTCTCATTTTGCAAGAGTGGAGCTGTCAGTTCAACCAGTGCAATACTTTGAATGAATTAAGGTGCTTAAATTCACAGTGACCAGAAACAGAAGTACAGGGTTTGTTAATTAAATAATAGTTCCATAGAATGCAGGGGGGCAAGTGAAACCTATAAGGGATTATGATTCCACCTTTCCTTCTTTCACTAAGGACTTTCAAACCCTCAAGAGCCACTTATGGTCCTTTCCTATTAATGAAATGATTAATAGAACATCCTAATTACTCTTTAACAAGGCAAGACATGCTTCCTTCTGAGACAAGGGGAAGAGCAAAACAAAGATTATTCTAAAAAAAAATGTGGTCAAACAACTGAGAAGAGAGGAAGATAGAATGAACCAAGCCAAACTCAAACTGCGTTAAACTCATATATATCAGATCCCTTAAATTCTTCCTTCACAATCCTTCATGAAGGCAATGATTTCATGCAACCACTTGTATTTCTGCAGGACAATTTGAATTATACCGAGGAATTAAGTTTTAGCATTTACTGGAAATTGTGAAGTCTTTCTGCTCTTTCACTTCCATTTTATTTGTTCATTCTCTTATTAAGTCAGACTATACGACTAATTAAACCTAGGAATAAGCAGTGAATTTGAGCTTAAAAGTGATGTTCTGACAAATTTAGAGATCATTTATCTATCATATTGAGTCAAACATTTGATCTCTGGAAGTTGTAAGAAGACCTTAGCTTGGTCTTCCTTGTTCTGAACTTACCAGAAGTTGTTACAGTACTAACAGCACAGTCCAACCTAATAAACCTGCCATGTATTCAGGCATTAAACATGCCTTTAGTCATGTCAAAGAGTTCCATAGTCTGCAATGCTTTCACCAGAGCCAGCAGACCTAAATTCTCCAGTTGTAGATCATTTTCAGAGCAGTCACTGGTACTCTGGCAATTTATATCAGCTGAGGCTTTGTTTCATATCGGGAAATCATAACCGTAACAGGAGAGAGACTGTGTAAAGTACCCTTTGCTGCTTGAAGTCTGCATATCTCCAAGCACAGTGCTATTCATGGGTAGTGATAAAGTCATGCCATGCTACCATTAGCTCTGCAGAGTTTGTAGTGCAGTACTCCTGTGCACCGTGAGCTTACCTGCTAGCTGTAATGGGCTGTGTTGGACCAATGGATGAAGCTTTGTATCAAGATTTTGAAAAGCACCTAACTGTCCTGTGTACCACATGGACTGAGAGTAGAACGTTATAGAATCATAGAATCATACAATGGTAAGTTTGGAAGGCACTTCAAGGATCATCTAGTTCCAACCCCCTGCCATAGGCAGGGACACCTCCCACTAGAACAAGTCCCTCAAGACCTCATCCAACCTGGCCTTGAACACCTCCAGGGAGGNTCGTGGCCTCCTCTGGACCTGCTCCAACAGTTCCATGTCCTTCCTGTGCTGGGGGCTCCAGAACTGCACACAGTACTCCAGATGGGGTCTGAGGAGAGCAGAGTAAAGGAGCAGAATCCCCTCCCTCTCCCTGCTGCCCACACTGCTCTTGCTGCAGCCCAGCACTCAGTTGCTGTCTGGGCTGCACTCACACTGCAGGCTCATGCTGAGCTTTTTATTGACCCGGACCACCAGGTCCTTTTCCTCAGGGCTGTTCTCCAGCCTTTCACCACCCAGCCTGGATTTGTGCTTGAGATTGTGCCTACCCAGGTGCAGGACCTTACACTTGGCCTTGTATGTGGCGTACAAGGTAGAACTGCACAGAGCTGTCAATCCAAGAAGGCTATAAAGACACCTAGAAACTGTGATGTGCTAGGCTGAGTGTAGATATTAGGAGACTTTAGGTATCAGGCAAATTCTCTTGCTGACTTGCTGTGTAATTTTGGGGCAAGTCACTTAACCCCTTCTGACTGCTTTTGTCATTTGTTGGCTAGTAGATAATAGCATTAAATTAAAAAAAAATCTAGTAGGAAGGATATTATTTAAAATAGCAAAAAAGAGCAACTTAGCTCACACGTTTCATGTATTTTATTCCTGGGTGGTGCCCTCCAAAAATATCAGGTCTAATAGGCAGTCTGTCTCCAGGAGTCACAAATTACTACAGTTAGAATGGATTATAAATCTCAAGTAAAGCCTAGTCAATTCTCCAAGTGATATATTTCTTTTATTACTGACCCTTTATTGCTTCTCTCTCTCACATACATCTATCTATTTTTTTTTTTTCCTTGAGCAGAGGGGGTGCCATGCTGCATTAATATTCTTCTCAGAAGCTTTTCTAGCCAGCCCTATTTTCTTTCCTTCTTGCATCAGGAAATGTGAATCTCTTTTTTCATTAGTTTGGGTTTTCATTTGTTTGCTGTTTATTTTTTTTTCTTGTTGTTGTTCCACTAGTGATTGCTTGGCTGTGTAACAAAACAGAGGGATAGGAAAGGTATTATAAGAAAGGCAAGCTGGGACGTTATGACATTTAAACCCCTCATTTTTTTCCCCCCCAGATCACAGGGATTCATTTACTATCACTATTTATTTAGAAGGGGGGGGAAAAAAAATCCATCTCACTTAAATTTTGCATCAGAAAGACAAATCTTTGAATTAGGGGCCTCTAATTTAATTGATCTGGGTTGAAATTTCAAGAATGAAATAATTTGCTGTTTCTAAATAAGTATTTCTTGAAACATTGAATTGCCTGGAAAGGTTTTCTTTTCCAGTTTCTGTCTCGATGCACCTTGGGGGAAAAAAAGTTGACTCGTCTGTAGGTCTTGAGTGTTCAAAGTCGATTAGCTGTTCAGAGTGCTTGAAGGAGAGAATTTCAAGGGATGTGGGGGGTCTGGTATGAGTCCAAATCTAAACACTGAAGATCTAGGATGTGATAGCCTCTCTGGTAACTGTGGTCATGAACAATAAGCTCTGAGTCAGTTGTGCATGGTTGTTTAACAGCCAGGTTGGGCACTTGACCCAAGCAATCAGAAAACTGCTATGTTAAGTCCACTTAGATGCTGAAAATGTGCATGGAGAGTAATCTGTACCACATAGCAGAAAACAGGGTAGTTAAAACCCTTCATGCCAGGTGCAGGATGTTGAGGGACAATATAGACTCTTCAAGCCTCATGAGGAAATCTCAACGTGCCACTGGCAACAGACAGGAAGGTTCTGCAAATCTCTTAAGTCCACACTGTTTTGATGTCTGAATGTAAAAATCTCTTGAAACAAATACACGAAACACGCTATGCTGGAGAGAGACAAATCTCTCTTCCACCCTCAGGGACTGAATGCAACTTACAACTGCTGAGTGAATAATTAGTGGTAATTAGCACTAGAAATTGATGCCTTTGGAGATAGTCTGCCAAATTTTTAAGCACTTTAATACTAATGGATTTTTTTTTTTTCTCTGGGATAAATCTTTATGGAGGAAGCAAGTGCAAATTGATTTTTAAAGAGCCTGTCCAATGTTGAATTTATCTTATGAAAACATTGGGTTTAAAAACAATTACATTTACCTTCACTGTGTTTTAATGCTTTTTTCCAGTAGGTTCATTTCTTCTTAAGTATTTTTACCGCCACTTTTTGTTGAGTTTCTTGGAAAATGAGTATATGAAGTAGATTTGCATCTTTAGGAGTTGTTAGGATAAAATACGACACTATGACAAGTTATTTAGTTCCTAAATCATTCTTCAGAAATGAAAAAAAGTATTCTGCTTTAGTGATAATGGCAAAATAATGACATTGAGTGGTAAGAGCAAAGATCACTCAGTAGAGGCAAAGACCTGCATGTTGAGAAAATTGTGCAAGCAATTTCATGCCTTTTCGGACCAAACAGTTGCTGAATGAACTCAGAATGAACTTTATTTGGATTTCTTTTCAGATTTTTTCAGGTAAAATCGAGTAGTAAAGAAATAGGAGTTGGAAACTGCTCCTCTAACTCATGTGGCATATGGGATTTGGGCTCTTCCACAGGGAAATCGACATTAGACATAAACCCAGGCCTTTAGAGTTGGCACACTAAGAGGTTAAGGAATGGCACATTGTGCTTTTATTGCTCTGCTGTCTTTCTGCAGGGATAGGGATGCACTTAGGTGCAGAGCCTGGTTTCAGTTGCTTATCTAATGAAATAGAAACAGAAGATAAACACATCTTCATTTCCTGAAGTTTTAGGCACTGTGCCTTCTCCCTGCTGAGAAAGACACATTCAAGAACTCAAAACTCTGATAGGAGAAAGCTTAGAGATTTGTAGGCAATTGATATGAAAAACTGTAAAACAGCACAGAAAGAAAGCTGTCTTATTATATTATATGGTAGTCAGGAGCCTGAGCATTACATCAGTAAAACAGTTGCTTTGTTGTTGTTACCAGCAATACACTGAGGAATTTCTGGAGACGTCAGAGCTGAAAGGAAGGTTTGAAACATATATATGCTAAATATTAAGTACATTAATTACTGCAAAACTGTGACTTTTATAGCAGGTGGTACATAGATGCCAGACTCAGTGAAGCAGCTCTGCTGTGGTGTTTTTTAACACCGTTCAGATTGTGCAGACAACATACAAATGAAATTAATTTCCTGCAGCAAGAAAGAAGGATCAGTTTTTATTTACAGGGGAAAATGGTTCTTTTTCACTGCCAGCTTGAGACAACAGGGTGTTTGTTCACGGCCTTATAGATATGAGAATTGCAAAAACAACAAAGGCAGACAGCAGTTTCTCTGCTCCTTCCTCACTTGCACTTTTAGAATAGGTATGTTTTCTTATAGGTCATGCTCCAAAAGCAGCTGAAAACTGTGAAATACCAGCAGTGATTTCCACAGTCTTTGCGTGAGGTTCTCTTTGAAAATGACTGCTAACTCCACAAGAGGACATAATTCTCTGACCCTACAGGGGACCTACGTGGACAGGTTACATTTGCATTTGCCTTGATGACAAATTGAACTTTTGTTCATGAAATGCATAAAAGGCAGACAAGCCACAGAATTTACCTTTGGGGCTATAGCAGTGCCAGATTAAAAACTGTCACCAAAGCTCAGAGAACACTCTCTATAATGGAGTTTCTGAGCAGACTGCATTTATAAATTGGATGGGGTTTGGATGAACACGTGCTTTGGTGTTTGTCTTCCAAATGAATACAGTGTGCACCTCAGGCTGGGTTTCCATACAAAATCACAGCCATGTGGGCCTTAATGTGCCTGTGACAGAATAGTGAGACAGGGCAAGTATGTGAGGTATGGAAACACAAATGGTGTGTAGCTGGTCCAACCTGTGTGTCATAACTGAGGAAAGGCTTGCATTGGAAAATTCTATTCAGAACCTTCTGTGCATGTTTTCTCCAAGAGACACAAACATTCCAAGACACACTGAGATTCTGTGTATTTTTCACACCATCATCCTCTGGGAGCATGTGTGCAGTTTTGAATTGTGTGTATGCTTCAGAAGAGCATTTGGACAACTGAGGCAAATAATGCCTTCCTTTCATGTTTTGTTTATCTTTCCTCTTAAAATTGCACACAGAAAAAAGTGACTTGATTTTAATGTGAATAAAAATTAATGTAAAGATATTTCACTCAAAGCCTACATCAGACTTTACACAGATAATAACAAGGCTCTGCATCAGAGCCTTGTTCCTCTTCTCTGTTTATTATCAGGAGATATTTCAGACACACAGCTGTGAAGTTGTACCTTTACACTCGTTTGGACTCAGGTTCTGCAGAAACCTGTTTGATTGTGAACAAAACTTCAAAGGAGACAAACAGTGAATACAGAATTAGTTTTATTTATGCTAGCTAACACCAGAAGCTTTGGGGATCACAAGTGTGTTGTATACTGGTATTAGGAAATTCGCCACTTCATCAACATTTCAGGTTGGAAGTCTTCTTGAGAGCATCATTTCCCCTTGTTTTCTAGTGAAAAATTCTACTGAGATCCAACACTCTGCTCACACCTTTCCCTCTGCTGCACCCCTCCTCCTTCCCCATTCAATAATGCCCTTTGCTCTCTGGGTATATTAAGTGCAGCATGATTACTCCAGAGATTATTTTCTCCTTTTTTATTGCTTTTGACTTTTTATTACTGATCATTATAATGTTATTAACTTGGCCTCAGTTATGACAATATTCAACATCTGCTTGATATAACAATCCCATTTCCTTTTGCCTTCCCTAGCACAGCACACCTGGGCCTTGAGTTATTCTCTTTGGCTCAGTTGAAAGGAGTGTGAAAGAGTAGGTCTTTGTTTTTTCTGAGGCAAGAGGCTTTTAATTTGTGACTTGACATGGATCCTGTTATTATTGATTCTGCAGTATGCTTTTCATCCTCGCTGTACATAGTAACTGACACTGGCAATTGTTTTGGAAGCCCAGTGACGTGAGTGGTATTTCAGCAGAGGGAAAAACAGAAGCAGGATTTAGCCTGCTTTTAACTGAACGGGATTGTTTGCTGAAAAATCTCCATGGTGAGAACACAGACGTATAGAGACCTGGCTGTGGCTTGACTGGAGACCGCTATGTGCCAAAGGCCAGCAGTCCTCTGGAGCTCTAGGCATATTTTCCTTCCAACACTGTTATCAGCAGGTTGGAAACAGAGGGTCACTACTTTCTTTTACTCAGTGAAGGCTGTGAAAAATCCAGGATTTTTCTCCTTATGTTTCTGATCCTGCTGCTATTTAATGCTAGTGAAGCAGACACACATAAATGAAAAGAAAAAGCACCGAAAAAAATGGAAAGCATCAGATGAGATTATCCTGTGAAAACATGTCATCTGAAAACTGAGAAAGGCTGCATTGTTTGCAGAGAAATGCTTCCCCACCCCTCTGCTGATGGCCATGGCTTACACATAAAGACCACAGCCACTTTCTCTTGAGGGTTTATGCTTTTCCCTTTATTTAGTCTGGGTTTTTCAGTTTTCAGAAATGGAATGAAATCACAGCAATATCCCACAGGGAGGACAGGGAGGGCAAGGGAACAGGGATAGTATCCATACAATTTAGATTTTGTTTTTGCCAAGTAGTGAAGTACCAGAGCTTCTCCACCTCATGCACTGATAATCCTGAACCACTGCTATGGGAATAGGCAACATTTGTAAGGAAATAAACAGGTACTGAAATTATGTTTTTACCGGTGTGAGAGGCAAGGTGATTGGAGAGTGAAGCTGTGACAAGGAATACATTTCATAGCCCCTTTTATCCACTTAAATTAGACATCCATTCACACAGGTTTTTGATGAGTTCTGAATTCCATGTGAAACTTACATGTCTTTCAAATACAGTTATATGTTTGTAGAGTTAGATAATGGTTGGATTTGATCTTAAAAGGTTCTTTCGAACCAAAATGATTGTATATGCTAAAATTTCTGCCCCAGCTTTCTTGCCTTTTTTTCTTTTTCCATTTTTTTAAAAAATTTTTCTTTTTTCTTTTCTTTTTTTTTTTTTTTTTTTTTTTTTTTTTTTTTCTTTTTTGTCTTTTCCCATTTCTGTTTTCTTTCTTTTTATTTTTATTCTCAAGAAAAAAATTGACTCAAATCCAAATATGCAAATAATGTATTTCTAAATGTATGATTTGATACTGTAAATGCAGAAAAATAAATTGTTCTGGCCATCTTCTAAAGGGGCCTTTTTGACAAAGAGAATTTGACATTTCCTTGGTAAACTGGCAAAGTATCATTTGAAGTCATTGTAGTTTAACTCTTATGAATTAGATTACCTTTCAGTAGTTATACAAATCTTAACTAATTGACATTTCACATTGAAAAATCATTTTGAGCTGAGAAATGAAGCATATTTTCGGGAAAATGTATTCACTGAATGTACATTTTTTAGCATTCAGAATTGAATGGTTGAGGTTTACTGAAGCAAAATTAGCATAAAGTAATGGTTGTTGGATGCCTTGTTGCCAATTTGTACCCAGCTACAGAATTTCTCTTAATAGATCATAGATCATAGAATGGCAAGGTTGGAAGAGAGCTCAAGGATCATCTAGTTCCAACCCCCTGCCATAGGCAGGGACACCTCCCACAAGCACAGGTCACTCAAGGCCTCGTCCAACATGGCCTTGAACACCTCCAGGGAGGGAGCAGCCACAACCTTCCTGGGCAACCTGTGCCAGTGCCTCACCACCCTCACTGCAAAGAACTTCCTCCTAACATCCAGTCTAATTCTTCCCTCTACCAGTCTAAACCCATTGCCCCTTGTCCTGTTATTGCAAGACCTTGTCAATAGTCCCTCCCCAGTCTTCCTGTAGTTCGCCTTCAGATATTGGAAGGCTGCTATAAGGTCTCCTTGAAGCCTTCTCTTCTCCAGGCTGCAGAGCCCCAAGTCTCTCAGCCTGTCCTCATAGCAGAGCTGCTGCAGCCCTTCGAGCATCTTCATGGCCTCCTCTGGACCCACTCCAACACTTCCATGTCCTTCCTGTGCTGGGGGTTCCAGAACTGCACAGAGTACTCCAGATGGGGTCTGACAAGAGCAGAGTAAAGGGGCAGAATCCCCTCCCTTGCCCTGCTGCCCACACTGCTCTTGCTGGAGCCCAGCACTCAGTTGCTGTCTGGGCTGCATGCGCACACTGCAATTAAATTAAAATATTAAAAGGATATAAAATGTGGTTGATTTCTAAAAGCAAGATGGGGCAAAGCCCAGAGATTCCAAGAGAAAGTGTCACTGTGGAATGCTTGAGGCAATCTGACTTCACTTGCACCATGAATTCCATGAACTACTGAACTTGACCTCCTCACTTCCTTTAAGGTCTTTTCAAGCAGGCAGAGTGGCTTTACAGCAAACAGCAGCATATCCTTACAACAACCTTAAATAAAGCCCCCACATCCTTGTGGTTATAACAAGTGTTTAGAAATTAAGGGGCTGCTCCTTTAGCTTATCCTATTCCCTGAAGAGTTGAGTTTTAAGAACTTAGTTGAAGGTTCTGCTGATTAGAAAACAGTGAAAGTCTTCACTGTAGAAAAATTACTGTAAGGAGGGAGTCTACCTTATCTCCTCTAGTTGATATATGGTTTTCTGGAAGAGGTGTTGATGGAGTTTACTGCTTGTCTGCTGATCTCAGAGGAATACACACTGTGTTAAAACACATGACCTCTTTGGGTATATATGCACATGAATAGAGGATCTGTTGGAAAGTAGTGAACATGTACACGTGGCATCCAACAGACAGAATTCCAAATTTCATAGAGAGCTTCTAAGCAGCATTTAGACATTCCACTTTTTTTGGATGCATTAATTTTCTAGTCACAATAAGATGATTAAAAGATCTGGCTTTTTCTTTATAGCCTCAATTCTTTGACCCAATCTGGCTGTATATCTTGACATCTGGAAGTGTGAAAAGATTCGAGGCAGAATATTTTCATCCTAGGTCAACTTTCTCCAGTACCTAATGCATACAAAGGAGGCCTTCAAGACATTTTGCACACACTAGTGAGTGATATTGAACAGTATTTGCTTCTTGTGTCATCTCTCAATGTAGCATTCGTCACTGAGAATCCTTCCCAGCTGTACACTATTTTCTCATGCATTTCAAAGGATAAGGAGGAGAGGAAATTCTCAAATAACCAACTTAAGATGGCACTAATGGTTTCTTCTCCCCTGGGCTTCATGAGAGCAACTGCTGTTGAAGTTATCCGTGTAACTGTGTCAGCCAAAATTATTAATCAATATTTGTCCATCTGAACTAAAAAGGAATGAATTTCTGCCTTTAAAGCAGAGATCTGTCTCCCATTAGATATTTTTATTTTAGTTTTTTTGATCCAGTGGTAGTAATGGCTCTTTAAGCACACAGTTTTCTTTGCATCTCTCACCACCCATCTTTTGCCCCTATTCATTCATAATAATGTGATTATTAGTCACAATAATAGCTGGAGTAACTGATTGTACTGCTGGAACTGAGGCTGTACTGATTTTTCTGTAATGAGCTGCCTTTTTTATTTTTTTCTCAAGGCTGTAACTCAGCCATGAAATAGCTAAGAGCGAGGCAGCAGAAGGTCATAATTTGGGAAAGCTTTTTATTTTTAAAGAAATATTGATATAATGAAATTGATTGTTGTGAAGTTAAAAAGAGGCAACATTTTCCTCTTTTTTTTTTTGTTATTTTTTTGTCTGAATGAATTTTGTATCTCAGCCTAATGACTTTTTCTTTTTTCCTCAGAAAGGGTGACTTTTTCAGCCTGAAATGCTGTAATGTAAATTGCTGTAACAATAAAATGGATGTCTGTAGAAGTAGAGGGTTTTTTTGTTGTTTTGTTTGTTTGTTTTTTAGGAAAAATGAATGGAATTATTATGTGGTATTATTAAAAAAGTAAGTTTGGTAACAGGAGAGATATCTATATTTAAACACAGGCAGCAATTTGGCAGTACAAGGCTCTGAAACCCAGGAAGCCTTAGGAGTGTGTTTCAGCTTAGTGTTTGAGCACCTTTAGAAACCTCTGGTTCCTTTGCTCTCCATTTAGGGTGGAAAAGCAAAGTTGACTCAATTAGATTTTTGTAGAGCAGCCTCAGGTGTACAAAGCTGGGTTGGTTTCATGCTTTCATTATGCAAGGGAAGAGACAAAGATCTTTGAACTTAGGTCTTGTGCAGTAGGGTTGCCGTGTGTGAGGTGGGTTAGTGCTGGCAGATACAACCTCATCTGGTGCTCTGTGGCTCTGTGCCTTTACTATCTTTTAAAATCTTGCCTTTAAATGCAGATTTTGTAATGCTTTAGTGAATCCCGTGGCTGTAAAAGTTACCGGCTAGGCACCACTAAAACACAGAATGGAACTTCTCAGCTGGCAGAAGTTGTCATGGTTTCAGTGGCTTCTCTGAAGCTAGGGCCCATTGCACCAGCTGTGTGCTCATGGGCATGCAGAGGAATTGCAGGGGCAGAGCAAACATGTTACTGGTTGGTCAGTTCTCCACAACACATGCTGAGAGGTTTACAAAGGGACCTGCTAGGATAATTGTGTGTCTCAGCATGGCTGAGTCCTGCAGAGATGCCCAGTAAAAGAGGATTGTTCGATTTTTCACTCACTTGAGCATGAACAAAATTCTTGAGGTAGCAAAAGCATCACCTTTCAATTTGGAATCTTACTTTTCTCCATGACTAAACCATTCAACGAGATGATGATAATTAGATGAAGAGTAAGTTGTACTTCAAAATCATTAGCAAAAGA
>VWYK01003185.1:0-34531 GCA_013399775.1 Semnornis frantzii
CGTGAAATCCCACCAAGACAGGTTGAACTTAAAGGTTTCAGAGAAATTCCTTGCAGCAAGACTGTACCTTGATGTCCTGACATTTCATTACTAAGTGTCTTGGTTTTTTAACTGCTTTTGCCAAAACATTTTAAACATTTGAATCCAACAAAGCCCATGCCAAGGTACAATCCATACTTCAGCTACACCGAGTATTGAAGTTGGGTTCAATAATCATTACTTTTATTTATTATTTTACCCCATAAATAAGATCAAATATAATAAGAGCAAGAATATAAAAATCTATTCTAAATAGATTATCTAAGCATATCACAGAATGACAGAATGTTAGGGGTTGGAAGGGACCTCCAAAGATCATCCGGTCCAACCCTCTGACAGAGCAGGAGCACCTAGAACAGGTCACACAGCAATGCATCCAGGTGGGTTTGGAATGTCTCCACAGAAGGAGATTCCACAACCTCTCTGGGCAGCCTGCTCCAGAGCTGTGGCACCCTCACAGGGAACACATTTTTCCTTCTGTTCCCATGGCACCTCCTCTGCTCCAGTTTGCCCCCAGTGCCCCCTGTCCTATAATTGGCCTGGCTCCATCCTCCCGACACTACCCTGCACATTTTGATCAACAGGAATGAGGGCAGCCCTCAGGCTCCTCTTCTCCAAGCTACAGAGTCCCAGCTCCCTCAGCCTGTCCTCACAAGGGACCTGTTCCACTCCATCACCTTTGTGCCTCTGCACTGGACTCTCTCAAGCAGTTCCCTGAAGTCCTTCTTGAACTGAGTGGCCCAGAATTGGACACAATACTCCACACACAGCCTCACCAGGGCAGAGTAAAGGTAGAGGAGAACCTCTCTCAACCTACTCACGACACCCCTTCTACACACCCGAGGATGCCACTGGCCTTCTTGGCCACAAGAGCACCTTGCTGGCTCATGATCATCCTTTGCTCCATCAGGATTCTCAGGTCTCTTTCCCCTACACTGCTCTCCTACAGGTTAATCCCCAACCTATACCGGTCCCAAGAGTTGTTCTTGCCCAGATACAAGATTTGAAACTTGTCTGTGTTGTAGGAGCTTAGATGCTATGTTTTAGTTACAATACTGTAAGAACAAATACACTTTTTAGTGAACTGTTCAGTTTACCTCCTTTAATTTCATTTCTTGGTCCGTCTCCTTAGTTTCATTCTTGAGATGAACTGTGGTAGTTTTTGCTGGTGGAATAAATCTTGGCTTTTTGGCTACATTTCCTACCACTTGACTTGGAGCTGCTGATCGCCTCATATTTAGTTGTACTGTTCTGGAGAATGGAGAGGAAAGAAGGAAGGAAGGAGATGAAGACAACTGCTGTCAGAATGGGGTTTAAATATAGAAATGTATCTGTAGATAACACAAATGCTATCTTAAAACAAAATACAGCATAAAACATTTTCAATTAATGGTCTTAATTCACAAGCATAACACAATCTAAAAGCAGCATCATTGCAGTGTCTTAAGTACCAAGAAGGAGGCAGTAAAGCATATTCTGCAGTTGAGCATCTCTTTTTTCATTTGAAAAGTCAATAATGACTTTTCAATCCAGGTTTAGACTGGATCTTAGGAAGAAACTCTTCAGTACAAGGGTGGTGAGACTCTGGAATAGGCTGCCCAGAGGGTTGTGGATGCTCCCTTCCTGGAAGTGTTTTAAAGGCCAAGTTGGATGAGGCCTTGGGGAGCCAAGTCTGGTTGAGAGGTGACCCTGCCTATGGCTGGGCAGTTGGAGCAGATGATCTCTAAAGTCCCTTCCAACTTAAGCCATTCTACGATTCTATGATGACAAAACATGCTTGCAGCCACTAGAGTAATAAATCATCATCTTGGTAGTTCAAAGTGCAAGAATAAAAGCAAGGAAAAATATTCCAGTAGAATAATCCAGCACTGGAATAATGGAGGCAAGCATGGTACAACAATTTACATTCTCCATATGTACAGGGACTCTTTATTTTGGTTACCAACTATCAGGTAAAAATAAACCGTAAAGAGATGTAGACACTAGCTTCTCTACCTCCCTCCCTCCCATCTTAAAAGCATGTTTGCATCCTGTGTTTCTGCACTTTTTGACACTACCCTGCACTCCAGTGGCTTACAAGGGCACAACAACCTTTCTTCTGAACAACTGGTACATACAAGATGCTGTTACTAGCTGTAAACTTGAATGGCAAAACATCCTGTCACTTCCACTGTGGCTGTTATTAAGAGTACAAGGAAAGAAGACTCTCTCTGTGCCAACAGATCACCTAATTTCAGCCTGCTTGACAACAGTGTTAGCACACAAACTTTAGTTCACCCTGTGCAATAAGGGAGCAGCTTGATCATTACAACAGCAGTGCCTGCGGTATAAGCAATTGGTAGTCAGTCTGAAAGCACAAAGGTGTCTAGAACCCTCCAGAAATGTGGGCTGCAACTGGCAGTGCTGACCACAACCAGCTTTAGGTGCTGAACAGGTTCTCTACCTAGTCTTCTAATGCACAGTGGCACATGGGAAGCCAACCTAGGACATGACCATGACTCTACACGTGGACTATACATAGCTGTATACACAACTACAAAGTGCTGCACTAACCCTGCCTGCTGCACTCTTAGAGCTTGTTACATCTCCTGGGCCGCCGTGCAGTTGATAATCTACATATATCTGTGATTGAAGTGTGTTGGTTTCCAAACCCATTTGGACTTTGCACTGTCATTGGGTCTTAAAATGCTAAAAAAGACTCATTAAGAGATTTGAAAATTAATAAGAAATTGAAAGATACAACACTTCATAACTCGGTAACTTCATTCCCTACCTGCAACTATGAAAACCATCAAGGGGTTATGTTTGTTAAAATCCAATATTGCTTTCAGTAATATGTCTTTCTCCCTGTGCCTTCTAAAGATAAGATTTATGAAATACAATGTAAATATAAACTACAACAAATGATAAGTAAAGGTTTACATTTTGCATCTTTATACTCCTATACAGAAAAAAAAAAAAATCACAGATTCACAGATTGTCTAAGCCCCTGCACTCAGCAGGGACACCTCCAACTGCAGCAGGCTGCACAGCGATACATCCAGTCTGATCTTGAATATCTCCAGCCATGGGGCCTCAACTACATCCCTGGGGAGCCTGTTCCAGGATTTCATCACTCTCATTGTGCAGAACTTCCTCCTGATGTCCAACCTAAATCTCCCCTACTCCAGTTTCAATTGCTACTCAAACTGTGCACCACAGGCAGTACAGAACTAACGGTGATTCTTTGTTGCCCATTCATCAGCTGATTCGCCAACTGGAGAGTCAAGCCTAACGGAGACTGGCGTCTCACAGTCAACTTCCGTGCCCTCAACGAGGTGACTCCACCCATGAGCGCAGCTGTGCCAGAAATGCTGCAACTCCAGTACGAGCTGGAATCAAAGGAGGCCAAATGGTATACTACCATAGACATAGCTAATGCTTTCTGCTCTATTCCCATAGCAAAGGAGTGCAGGCCTCAGTTTGCATTCAGCTGGAGAGGAATCCAGTACCAGTTCAACCGTTTGCCTCACAGGTGGAAACACAGTTCAACCATCTGTCATTATTGTAAACAGTATTTTAGATTAGACAGATAGTTCTCACCAAAACTGAGTGAAATAGACAGGAGTGGACTGTGCTGGTTTGAGGCTAATTGGAATATTTTAATGAGAAAAATTAGATTATAGGCTGTGAAAAGAAAACAATGGTGATGTCTACTTCACTCATAGGTTTGCCAAGATGTATAAAAGCCAGGATACAAACATAGATAAGACAGTTCTGATTGTCAGTGTCTGTGGCTTCTGCTGTTCTGTTTGGATCTGTGTAACCCAGCTCATCATTCTGCTTCTAATCCCCCTTGCCAACCCTCCAAACTCACTTGCATGTAAGGCAGATTTTGGGATAAGGGTAGAAGGGTGGAAAGGAAGTGAAACAGTGGTTGGGAGCCCCTCCTGGGGACTCTGACTTCTGGGAGGGGGATTGTGTTTCTGTATTACTTTGCACTTGTATATTTCTGTAAATATTTGTACTATATTGTAAATACCTGCTTGCATATTGTGCTAAGATGTGAATATAAAGCTTCATTCCTTAACTTCCATCAGACTGAGTCTAGTCTGGGTGATTTCATTGGTGGGGGGGCAAACCATCACAATCTCTTGTGTTGGAGGCCCCAGAGCTGGACACAGCACTGCAGGCAATGTCTCACTAGAGCAAAGCAGAGTTGCAGAATCACCTCTTTTGACCTTCTAGCCACACTGCTTTTGATGCAGCCCAAGATGCCTTTGGCCACCTGAGCTGCAGGTGCCCTTTGCTGGCTCATGTCCAGCTTCTCTTCCACCAGCACCCCCAAGTCCTTTTCTGCAGGGCTGCTCTCCCATTTCATCATCCCCTAACCTAGGTGCAGGACCTTGCACTTTGCCTTATTGACCCTCATGAGATTCTTATCCTGCCTCTCCAGCCTGTCCAGGTCCCTCTGGATGGCACTTATCCCATCCTTCAGTCTTATCAACCACACCACTCAGCTTGCTATCAGCTTTACACTTGCTGAGGTTGCTTCAATCTCACTATGACTGATGCTAGATCTTGTGGATGGGATCTGAGCAGCTGTAGAAGGGGAAGGATCAGCTCCACATGACAACTAAATCACTTAACAAGCAAATAAGCTCTTTGCTCTGCAACAACCACCATTCAGCACCACCCTGGTCGTGGGATGGTGCTGTCAGGTGCGGCGGAGGGAAGCAGCAGCTGGAGATGAGCAAAGCACAGCTCTTGCTGTTACTAGCGACCTAGCTTGGCCAAATGCAGTGAACCGTGAAACCACAGCCCGAAACGCTTCATGAAAGCGTCTGGTTTTGCCAGCACTGAATTCAGGAAGAGTTTTTCTCCTTAAAGACAGCTTGAAATGAAACAGATATACAGAAAATATTCCCAAATGTTACACCTTCAACTCGCGGCCCTGTACA
The DNA here is from genome assembly GCA_013399775.1 of Semnornis frantzii. Lineage (NCBI taxonomy): Eukaryota > Metazoa > Chordata > Aves > Piciformes > Ramphastidae > Semnornis > Semnornis frantzii. Next base: position 4,980 of record VWYK01003185.1, read on the forward strand.
GAAGGCGTTACAGGCTGTTGCATCACTGCTGGCACAAACTTGGGCTGCTCTCATGAGCACTTCAAGAGATATCCCCGGCGCACGCGGCCAGGCTAAAGAGCTTCTGCAGGTAATTACAAAGATGAGACACGGGTCCAAAAAGCGGTGCTAGTCACATTGCTATTACCTGGCCCAGCTCGCCTCAGCCGCCCGGTAAAGGCTGCGGAGAGAGAGGGTGCAGGAGGTGTCTCCCTAAACCCGAACACAGTAGCTGGGAGCACCCAGCCGTTCCGCCGCCCCCGGAAGGAGAAGCCAGTGGCACTTGCCCCCAGTGACCTGCGACCAGCGCTGCCCGTACCTCAGCCGCCGACCCCACCGCCTTCTCGGCACTCAATTGTCCCGCCGCCGGCTTTCTCCAGCCCGCTGGCCGCGCCGCGCATGCGCCGCCCTCAGAGGGGCCGCGCACGCCGCCAAGCGCGCAGACGTCCAGAGCTTCGGAAAAGCAGGGCGGTGCTGAGCGCCGGCACGGCGGAGCGGCCACACACAGCATGGCGGAGGCGCCGCGTCTCTTGCGCCGTGCCGCGCGGCCGTCAAGCAAGAGCGGCCGCAAAATTACCTCGATTTTGCGACAACCGGCGGCGGCGCGTGCGGTGATCGGGTCCTGCGGGCGACGTGCGGGTTACCCGCCGGCCGGGGCGGTTAACGGGTCCGGCGCGGGTGGCCGTGCGGAGCTGGGCTGTGCTGCGAGAAGCCTTGTGCGGGGATTTTGTCGCTTGTCAAGGGTCGTTCGGCATCGGCAGGCCTGGCGCTTGTACCTTCAGCAGCCCCTGTGCCGGGCTGCTAGTGGCTCCGCCGTCCGGTCGAGAAGGTAACGGTAGGCAGCCTTGTGTGTCTGCTCAGGTGCGGTTGCTTGGCGTTACGGCTCCAGGTGTTTCCAAGCCGGTTTCGTTGTTTTCTGTTTTCCCATGACTCGGAGATCGTTGGCCGTTCCTGAAAAGCCTACCCAGGCATGGCCCGGAGGCCTTCCTCATAGCTGTGCAAAGTTCCTCCCCTGCAGAGCCTCTGAGCTCTTCAGTCCTTCGTCTTCCTTCCCTGCAGCAGATTCCAGAGCCTCAAAGGTGGTCTGTGAGATGCGAGTCTTGTACCGCTGCGTTCCGAGCAGGTGTTGTGGTGCAGCAGGACAGCGAATGGAAGCATTAGGTTAACATACTAATTCTCAGAGTAGTTTTGGTTTCCTAGTAGAAGTGTAGCTCCTAAATTAATTCTGTATCTCATACTAGTGGTTCTGGATGGTTCAGTCACAAACAGTAATCTTTTTAAGGGATATCGTTGCAGCAGATTTAATTCTCTTGTCATCAGTCTTACACACAAAAGTGGAAGGCTTCAAAAGACATCCAGACTGACAGACCTGAGGCTGCTTAGTCTGGGAAAGGGAAGGCTGAGAGGGCATCTTAGGCATATTTATGGATACATGAGGAGTGGGTGTCAGGATGAAGGTGTTGGTCTCTTTTTGTTGGTGCCCAGTGACAGGTCAAGGAACAACAGGTACAAACTATTAAGACAGGAGGCCCCACCTCAGCATGAGGACACTTCTGTATGGTGAGGGTGCTGGAGCCCTGGAGCAGGCTGCCCAGAGAGGTTGTGGAGTCTCCTTCTCTGGAAATTTTCAAAACCCATCCGGATGCATTCCTGTGAGACCTGCCCTAAGCGGTCCTTCTCTGGCAGGGGGGTTGGACTGGATGATCTCTGGAGGTCCCTTCATATCCCTATGGCAGCAGAGTATTCAGTTTTGTGATAAAGAGATACTGATGATTCCCTACCACTTCCCATCTCCAGACGAGTCAGATCTCATGTTGAATTGTAGATTTTCCATTGGCTTGCCTTGGAAAACTCCATTTTAATGGGCTGTTAGGACAGCATCTATTCAGCAGCTTGGCTGCTCAGGCGCAGGACTTGGTGACTTAGGAAACACTACTGAACCTTGCCGATTTTTCTCACAGGCGTAATAAAACGGTGAAGAGAAACCGAAGGAAGTATTACTTTTTTTTTTTTTTTTGCTGATCAGAAAACTGTTTTCTGAAGTATTTAGACAAACCACATACATATGTAGTAGAATGTCCAAAGATAGGATCTGTTTCAGAATACTGTTTTATTTGGAAAGCACCATACCCAGTGAAAGCTTCTTTCACAAGTCTTAGTGGAGTTGCAAAAGTAGTTTTGTATGTTGAGGAATGTGAAGCCTAAAGCATTCTTTTAATTGAGTTCTGTGGAGTCTTACCAAATTTCTCTGAGCTTTTCATGACAGGATTTTGATGAAGGCAGATTGCCTGTTAATTTTTCGTTGCAAAACTTTCAAATCCATTTAAAGGCTACTCAGTTTTATCAACTAGACCATATAGAAGACAGTATCTCCTCATGATTTCGGGGCTAACTGCTGTTTCAGCTTAGTTTCCTTCCCAAATATCAAGTATTTCTCTAGGAGATTCCATGCTGTTCCTTCTGCAGTGGAAGTCTACAAATGAGTAGAGAACTTTGCCCTTTTTTTTTTTTAATTCTCTCTTTTTTTTTTTTCCCCCTTACNATGCTTGCTTTTTTTTTTTTTTTTTAATTCTTTTTTTTTTTTTTTTTTTTTTTTATTTGCTTTCAGTAGGAAAGCAACATATTAAGTGGTGTGCACTTCAGAAATCCAAAATGTGCTAGCTTGAAGTGCCACAGCTGTGGTCTGCAAGGGCACTGTTTGCAGGTTTGTAAGGCATGACATTAAAGGCATTACAATGGAAAACAAATCTTTGCATTTAAATTTCTGTGATGTTTCTGCTTCAGGTAGGATTGAAGTAAAGAGAAGCCGTTGTGTTCAATAATGAGAGTTCAGAGTCACAGAATTTTAGGGACTGGAAGGGACCTCCAGAGATCATCCCGCCCAGTCATCCTGTCAAAGCAGGATCACCTAGGACAGGTCACACAGGAACAGATCCAGGCAGGTTTGGAAAGTCTCCATATCATCTCTGGGGAACCTGTTCCAGGGCTCCAGCACCCTCAGCATAAAGAAATGTCTCCTCGTGCTGAGGTGGAACTTGCTGTGTTCCAGCTTGTACCTGTTGTTGCTTGTCCTGTCACTGAGCACCACCAAAAAGAGACCAACACCTTTATCCTCACACCCACCCCCTCAGATATTTATAGACATTGGTAAAGTCTCCTCTCAGCCTTCTCTTGTGCAGACTGAACAGCCTCAGGGCTCTCAGTCTTTCTTCACAGCAGGGGTATGTTCCAGTCCCCTAATCATCCTCATAGCTCTCCGTTGAATTTCCTCCAGAAGGTCCCTGTCTCTCTTGGACCGGGAGCCCAAAACTGTACACAGTATTCCAGGTGTGGTCTCGTCAGCAGGGGGGCAGGAGAACTTCCCTAGCCCTGCTGTCTGCTAAAGTCTGCTTTCAAAATTCAGAGGATCTTGATGTAAAATGAAGATCCTGACATCCTCAAATTCTCAGTTGAATCTTAAACTCCCCAAAGTATGTGAGGGCTTGCAGGCTCAGCTCTGAAGTTCTTCATTCTCATGAAGTTCTATTTCTAGGATTGCTTCCAAGCCTTTTTGTGGATCTAGCCATAGAGGTCCAAGAGCAATCTTTATTTCTGTGTTTTTTCCAGAGGCTGAAGGTGTGTGGAGAGCATGGGTTATGACATTGACCGGTTTGTTGGCTACGTTAATGAAGGGCTGTTGTGCTCCATCTGCCGCGGCGTCTTAGAAGATCCATTGCAGGCTCCTTGTGAACATGCTTTCTGTACTGCTTGCATACATGTGTGGCTTGTTCACCACAGCAACTGCCCTGAAGACAGACAGATGGTTGATGTATCTCTGCTGCGACCTCTCTACAGGTACACAGGAGTGTTGCTGTATGTAGAAATTAGGTGAATTGAGAATTCCTCAGCCTTGCTTGCACAGCATTGTCCCTTGTCACTTACTGACACTCAGTTGTCTTCACCCAGTATGCCTGTGACAGAAACCCATCAACTGGATAAAGGCATTAACATTTTCTATTGTCACAAACTTTCAAGGTACTAAGATTTCAGACTAGGAAGAAGACTCAGTTTGTCTCCACCTTTTTATACCTGGATATTCTTCTGAATGTCTTCTTCAGCACAGAAGGTTTCCCATGTTTGTTTTCTTTTTACAGAAAACAGGCAAAACAGCTCTTGACAGCAGTTCATAGAATGGTAAGGTTGGAAGGGACCTCAAGGATCATCCAGTTCCAACCCCCTGCCATAGGCAGGGACACCTCCCACTAGTACAGGTCACTCAAGGCCTCGTCCAACCTGGCCTTGAACACCTCCAGGGAGGGAGCAGCCACAATCTCCCTGGGCTACCTGTGCCAGTGTCTCACCACCCTCACTGTCAAGAACTCAAACAGTTACTGTTTAAGTAACAGTTACTGAACACTCTCTATCTTTTGGTTTTCTTTTCAGTCTTACCTAGATACTACAGTGGCATTTCTAATAAATAACTGGGTCAGGCCAGTCTCAGGCACAAATCCAGTCAGGGTGCAGAGTGGGTTGAGAGCAGAAAAAAGTTCTGGGGGGTGCTGGTGCTGAGCAGGCAGCTGTGTGCTGGGCTGCAGCCAGAGGAATGTGGGCAGCAGGGCAAGAGGGGGGATTCTGCCCCTTGACTCTGCTGAGACCTCATCTCCAATCCTGCCTCCAGTTCTGGTGTCCCCAGCAGAAGAAGGACACAGCAGTTTGAGAGAGTCCAAAGGAGGCCACAAAAATGATCCAAGGGCTGGAGCATCTCTGCTGTGAGGACAGGCTGGAGGAGCTGGGGGTGTTCAGCCTGGAGGAGGGAAGACTCCAGGGGGACCTTAGAACTGCCTCCCAGTACCTGAAGGGATCCTCCAGGAAGGCTGCAGAGGGACTTTTCATAAGGGTGTCTATAGACAGGACAAAGGGGGAATGGTTTGAAGCTGAGGGAGAGTAGATTTAGACTGGATCTTAGGAAGAAGCTCTTCAGTACAAGGGTGGTGAGACTCTGGAACTGGTTGCCCATGGAGGCTTTTGCTGCCTCCTCCCAGGGTGTGTTCAAGGCCAGGTTGGATGAAGCTTTGGGCAACTTAAGTCTAGTTGAGAGGTGTCCCTGCCCATAGCAGAGGGATTGGTGTAGATGTTTTGTGAGCTCCCTTCCAGCCTAAGCCATTCTGTGATAATTCCTGTAGATATGATCTAAACTTCTCACCTTCAAATTATTGTTAAAAGGTCTTTGGCCATGAGAGTATCTGTCTTGAGCCACCTTGTCCTGTAAAGCAAGCTGTTTCCCACAAGTCCCTTCCAGAACTGGTGGGGCAGTTGGACTGTATGATGTACTGTCTTATACAAGGGATCCTGTATATCCTTCCCATCCAAATTATTCTTTCCCATTCCATTCTATTCCTGCTGTTGCCAGCACACAGTTTCATCCGTGGACACTGCTTGCAATTTAACCCCTCATCTTGCTCAGAATAACATTTACCTTATCTTTAAAACTTTCAGCTGCAGATATTAAGTGAACTCCATTAGCATTCCCAGTGTTTTTGTCACTGATGGGATTTAGCTGTCTGCAGAGTAGAAATTCAGAGTAGCCAGAAGCCTAGAGTTTAATTTCTGGATTGTTTTGCCTATATTCAGCTATGATCAGTTTAGTTTGGCATGGTTAGAATCACAAAAGTGAAACAATGAATGAGTAGCCCTAGTGGTAACGTGAAAGGGCATGGTTAAAAATGCATTCAAAAAGGAAGATTTCTCTTGCACGTTTCATTTGGGAGACTGAATTTTCCCTTCATCTTGTTCCTTTTTAAGCCTTTTCTTTTCAAACATGGTCAAGTGAATTCTAAAAGTCACAAGATGAAGCTGGTTATTCACAAATTGGTTTCATAATATCAAATTATTTTTATTTTTAATAATATAAATGGAATCATTATTCTTTTTAATGTTATTTTAATATAGTAAACTGGTTATTCATACTTCTTCCTAACAGAGGTTAGAATTTTGCTTTCTTTTTTTCAAAAGATGATTAAGAGTGGAACATCTCCTGCTAAGGACAGGCTGAGGGAGCTGGCACTTGGAGCTTGGAGCAGAGGAGCCTGAGGGTTGCTCTCATTCATGTCGATCAAGATGTGCAGAGCAGCGTTGGGAAGACAGAGCCAGGCTCTGCTCAGGGGTATCCAGTGTTGGGACAAGGGACACTGGGTGCAAGCTGGAGCAGAGTCGGTGCCATGGGAACAGGAGGGAAAACTTTATCCCTGTGAGGGTGCCAGAGCCCTGGAGCAGGCTGCCCAGAGAGGTTGTGGAGTCTCCTTCTCTGGAGGCATTCAAAACCCACCTGGATGCATTCCTGTGTGACCTGCCCTGGGTGATCCTGCTGTGGCAAGGGGGTTAGACTGGATGATGTTTGGAGGTCCCTTCCAAACCCCTAATACTCTGTGAAAAACTGATACCAGGAAATTCTTCAGTGAAGTTCCCAGACCTAAACATGTATTAATTAATTCTGTGGGGTTGTTTTTTTTCACATAGATATATGAAAAATGACCTGAACCGTCTGCAGCTACGTTGTAAAAACAGGGAGCATGGCTGTGAAATGATTTGTTTTCTGGAGTCTATAGACAGGCATGAAAGGGAGTGCGAGTACAGTCAGATACCTTGCTCCAATGCTGGTGAGTACCATGCAAAGAAGTTCAATCTTTGATGTTCAGAAAACTCCTGTTTGTCATCTTCCTGCCAACAGCATGGCACTAATGGCAGTTGTTTTCAAACACAAATCTCTGTCTGCAGCACTGGTTTCTAAACAAAATGTGTTGCTGATTTATGGCAGCTTCCTCCCCAAGAGCTAACCAAAATAAATGAATATGATGGATTTCAAATGTATGAAAATAGAGCAGTACATTTGTTTTCTTTTTTGTCAGCTTACAAGATTGTCTTTCAGTTTGAACCACTTGTTTTGGTCAGTGCAGTAGCACCTTCAGAACACTTATAGACCCCAACTTATTTATAAAGCAGCTGGTTGCCTGGTTCATAGAGAACCATAGAGTGAGTTGGGTTGGAGGGGACCTCCAAAGGTCATTGAGTCCATCTCCCCCTGCAGTCAGCAGGGGACATCCTCTACTTAGATCAGGTTGCTCAGAGCCCTGTAGAGCCCAAGCTTCAGTATGTCCAGGGATGGGGCCTCAACTGCTTCCCAGGGCAGCCTGTTGCTGTGTTCTCCCACCCTCATGGTGCAGAACTTGTTCCTAACATCCAATCAAAATCCGCTGTATTCTGCTGTAATCTTCCAGTATCTGAAGGAGGCCTACAGGAAGGCTGGGGAGGGACTATTTACAAGGTCTTGTAGTGACAGCACAAGGGGCAGTGGGTTTAAACTGGCAGAGTGGAGACTGAAACTGGATGTTAGGAAGAAGTTCTTTACAGTGAGGGTGGTGAGACACTGGCACAGGTTGCCCAGGGAGCTTGTGGCTGCTCCCTCCCTGGAGGTGTTCAAGGCCAGGTTGGAGGAGGCCTTGAGTGACCTGTACTAGTGGGAGGTGTCCCTGCCTATGGCAGGGGTTTGGAACTGGATGATCCTTGAGGTCCCTTCCAACCTTAACCATTCTAGGATATGATTCCATGTTTTCTACTTTGAAACTATTGCTCCTTGTCCTGTCGCTGCTGGCCTTTGGAAACAGTCCCTCTGCAGCTTTCTCATAGCCCCCCTCCAGGTGCTAGCAGGCCCTCTTAGGTCTATTGTAATGCAATGACTTTCCTCAGTGCTTTTACAGATTGGCAGTTGCTTCACTCAGGATATTGCAGCTTGCTCAAAGTGTTTTTCTCTGGAATTAATTAAAACACTTCTGTTAGCTGCACAGACCTGGCTTAGCTTGCTGTTCCCTCTTCAGGCTGCACCGTCTACGTCGAGCGGCGTAACCTGGAGAGACACCTGGCAGTGTGCAGCTACCGGAGCCGCGAGCGCCCCAACGGCTGCGGTTACGCCATCCTCAGCTCAGAGGATAGGCAGCGCAACTGCGTGGCACAGCTCAGGACTGAGCTGGATCTGCTTCGGTACAAACCTTCTGTTTCTTTGAACTTTGTTGTAGTCTGGGCCTAAAAGCTCTGCAGAAAGCGTTTGGAATGCTAGCAGGGGGTTCTGGTATGTGTCGAGTACTCTGTTAATGACTTCATGCTGATGGGCCAGAGTATTGCTGTGTGCCAGCAGAGACTTTACCATCTTACTGGTTTGATTCTCTACCTGCTGTTCTCCTGCCCCAGAGTCTTCTATGAAGAATTTACCCTTTCCTCTCTAACCTCTTAGCAAGTAGCCTTTTACAAGGCTATTTTTTTTATTATTTTTTTTTCAGTGGGGGAAATCCTCCATTTTCAAGGTCTTTTGTAGGTAAAAATGGAAGTGAAGCTTTGAAGCCTTCTACCTATAGTCAAAAAGAGGGGACAGTGCAGTTACATCTAGGGGTATTTCTGTTCAATCTAGTACTCCTTGGGTGTTAACTTTTAGCCAGCTAACCTAAAACCTCTTCTGACTGCTTCCTGAACTGCATTCTTTTCTTCTTTACAACTGGAAGTATTCTAGAAATAATTTCCTCCTTTCAGGCACAAAGAACAGGGTAGTAGAATTTGCAAGCCAACCTCTTGCAAAGTCCACAAGTTCACAAAGAAGGCCCAAGCATTAGCAGCAATCTGAATGGAGATGTTTGAGGAACAGCAGGAATAGCCCTGCTTGGAAGCATTCAACATCCAGCCTGGCATTTCAGATTCTTTCTGATTACTTTTTGTCCAAGTCATTGTAAGTCCTGTTTGCAGTTAAACAAAGCTGTGAGCTGATTAGATAAAATGGCAAAATACCTGACTAAGAAAACTGGGCCGAAGTTGACAATTTAGTTTTTCCATTGGCCTCTTACAGACCCAAAGTCACATTGTAAAATAGTTGTAATTAATTTACATTTTTGCAGATTCAGAAGATTAAAAAAACCTTTACTTATTTTTTGCAAGCACTGACTGAAAGATTCAACCTCTGAGCATCTAAATTCTCAACCCAAAGTCACACTATATAATAATGGTATTTAGTTTATGTTGTTACAAATCCAGAAGATAAAAATCTCTAATTATTTTGCTAGGCACAGACTGAAAGATTCAACTTCTGAGCATCTAATTTTGAATTTCAGTTAAAATCCTGGCAGATTAGTAACAGTTGGTGAATATTTCTCTTCTTTCCAACAGCCTTTTCTTCCCCTTACATGTTTCTGTAGCTTTCCTTTTCCATGATATTCCACATATTATTATTATTGTTGTTGTTTATGTTATTGTTGGTGGTGCTTTTTTTGGTGGGTTTTCTTTGTTTGTTTGGGTTTTTTTTTTTCCTCCATGCTCTTTACCATTTCTGCTTTTCAACTCAGTGTCTGAGTCTTGTGGTTGTGAGCATTGCTATGAAGTCAGGCTGAAATCTGATTTAAATGCATCAAGACAGAGAGGATTCCCTTGCCTGGTTTCTGAACTTAGAAGGCACATGTAGAGGGGTGTCCTGTAGAGTACAGTGGGAAGCAGATCAGGCTGCTTGGCTGCTAAAAGGCTTTCTGGAACTTGAAAATCTCCTTTTTTTTTTTTTTCTTTGGGGTTTTGGGTTTTTTGTGTTTTTTTTTTTCTGGTGCTTACAAGACTTAACAAGGATAAATAAACTTTCTAGGTCAGAAGTGATCTGCAGAGTGAAAGAGGCAAAACATGAGCTGGAGTCAATGTTAGATTCACAGAGAAGACACATGGTCCAAAAAGAGAGCATTTTGCAAAATGAAATTGAAGAACTAAAGGTAAGTCTGATGATTTTGTTTTTATTCCCTCTCCTGGAAGTCCAGCTTCTGACTTTTCCCAGTGGAAGTCCCTTATTTTGTAGGTGTAATCTCATAGAGATGAGAATTACCTCAAACATGAGAAGTGAAGCAGATGTTAGCACCTGGTTTTGGCAGGCAAAGCAGCTCTGCTGAGAATAGGCTGGGTGCTGTGCTCCTGTGGCTTGTCTCCTTCAGATTCACTTGGAGCTGGGTACCCCCTGTAGAAGGGCTGCACTGCTTGCTGCGTGCTTAACCTGTCAGCAGGTCAGTCTGCAACTCATTTCCAGTGTCTAAAACAGGGCATGCATCACAACTCAGATGTAACTGAATATCCAGCTCACCTTCTAGTGCTATCCACAGGGACACAGTCCAGTGCTGGCACAGAGCCCTGCTGCAGGCAGTGCTGTTTACAATGTGCTTCCACTCTGCTCAGAAGGTTGGAAGGTTGTGCTGTAAAGTTCATCAAGTAACAAGCAAAGCTTTTATCTTTTCAGTTAACCAGTTCCCAGTACAGCACAGAACAAAGATCTTTAAGTTCTGAAGTAATGAATGTGCCTTATAGCTTACATGTTCTTCAGGGCTACTCTGTACGTGGCTTGGGGTTGGCTCAACCCTTGCATTAATGTCTTGAATTAAGACATTGAGGTCTTGGAGTGTGTCCAGAGAAGAGCAGCAAGGCTGGTGAGAGGTTTGGAGGGTGTCATACAAGGAGCAGCTGGCAGAGCTGGGGTGGTTTAGTATGGAGAAGAGAAGGCTGAGGGGAGGTCTTACTGCTTTCTACCTGATAGGTGATTGGAGTAAAGCTGCTGTTGGTCTCTTCTCTCAAGTAACCAGTGATAAGATGAGAGCAAATGGGTTTAGGTTGGACATTAGGAAAAACTTACTTACTGAGAGAGTGGTGAAGGGTTGGAACAGGCTGCCCAAGAAGGTTCTGCACTTTGGCCACAACAACCCCAAGCAGTGCTACAGGCTGGACAGAGTGGCTGGAGAGCAGCCAGGCAGAGAGAGACCTGGGGGTGCTGGTTGGCAGCTGACCATGAGCCAGCAGTGTGCCCAGGCAGCCAAGAAGGCCAATGGCATCCTGGCCTGAATCAGTGTGGCNGAAGAGGAGACTCAGGGCAGACCTCATTGCTGTCTGCAGCTACCTGAAGGGAGGTTGTATCTAGGTCAGGTTCGCATCTTCTCCCAGGGACAGAACAAGAGGACACAGTCTCAGGCTGTGCCAGGGCAGGTGCAGGCTGGATGTTAGGAGGAAGTTCTTGAGAGAGAGAGTGATTGGCATTGGAATGGGCTGCCCAGGGAGGTGGTGGAGTCACTGTCCCTGGAGGTGGTCAAGCAAAAGGAGGCTGGGTGAGGCAGTTAGTGCCATGGGTTAGTTCATTAGAAGGGGTTGGGTGATAGGTTGGGCTCAATGATCTCGAAGGTCTTTTCCAACCTGCTTAATTCTGTCTGATTCTGTGGTGGAGTCACCATCCCTGGAGGTGTTCAAGAAGGGTGTAGATGTGGTGCTTCAGGATACAGTTTAGTGGTCGTAGCAGCTGAATTGGTTGGAGTGGATGACGTTGAAGGCCTTCCCAGCCTCAATGACTGAGCCTGTGTTTGCCTTCCAGAGCAAGATGTCACAGATGATGTTAGACATTCGCGCTCTGATGGCCACCGAGAGGGAGCACCGCCAGGAGCTGGAGCAGGCCAAGGTGGAGAAACGTGAGCTGATGGAGCTGCTGAGGGGGCTGCAGAAGGACTGTCGAGGAACTACCACAGAAGGAAGCAGGAAGCAAACAAATTTCAGCCCTCTGACGCGGCTGGAGAGTGCAAAACGAAAGCCTAGGGAAGTCACAGTTATCTAAAGAGAAGTCAGCTCAAGGAGCAGTCTGTTCCCAGTTTTCTCACCCTGGCAAACTTTTCTACTTGATAAACTTTACATCATCTCTGATTTACTTGCCTTTGGTTGGGTTTGTTTTTTGTGTTTTCCACCTTATTTCCATTCATGGCATGAAAACAAACAGGAGGATTTTCTCTTGGGGAACACAAGGCATTAAAACCAGTAACTGGTAAATAACATTTTCAGCTATTTTTGTTATAATAAGGGGGAAGGAGACTTTGATTTGTTATCTCTGCAGGGAATTATTTACAGGAGCCTGTCAAACCAGAGCCTTTTAAAGACAAAGATACTTAAAGGGTGTTTCTCTCCTGGTCCACTATAGTTTGTTTAAGTCTGGTTCATGCTTATAAGTGGAAAGAAAATGTGAGCATCAGTAATAATAATTAAGTAATAATTTTAGGAAATGAGGGATAGAATTAGTAAGTCAGTAATAGAAATGAAATAGGTTGTGTTTGTTTAGAGTCTGTTTCAAAGGTGGAAAGAAAGGACTTTAAATTGTATTGCTGCTGCTCTACAACAGCTTCTAGTGAGACTGACTTCAGAAGCTTCAGAGCTTCTCTAATTTCCTAGGCTAATACACACTTTAGAGATTAATAGCAAAGCCCAAGGCCACAGAGTCATCTAAAAAAACCCTTTTGAAACAGATATGTGAGCAGCTTGGAGTTTGTGGGAGGAGATCCACATTTTATTTAGAGCCATGGAGCTTTTATCTGTGAAGGAACAACTGTTTCTGGAGGCTCTTTCAAGCCTAAGAGCAGCCCATTTGGCACTCTGCATAGAATCTTAGAATCAGCCAGGTTGGAAGAGACCTCCAAGCTCATCCAGCCCAACCTTATCATCCACCCCTAGCCAATCAACTAAACCATGGCACTAAGTGCTCCATCCAGGCTTTGCTTGAACACCTCCAGGGATGGGGACTCCACCACCTCCCTGGGCAGCCCATTCCAATGCCAATCACTCTCTGTCAAGAACTTCCTCCTAACATCCAGCCTAGACCTCCCCTGGCACAACTTGAGACTGTGTCCCCTTGTTCNTCAAGGTGTGGCCTGAGCAGCGCTGAGCACAGGGGCAGAATAACCTCCCTGGTCCTGCTGGCCACACTGTTCCTGATCCAGGCCAGGATGCCATTGGCTCTCCTGGGCACACTGCTGGCTCATCTTCAGTTACTCTCTACCAGCACCCCCAGGTCCCTTTCTGCCTGGCTGCTCTCCAGCCACTCTGTCCCCAGCCTGTAGCACTGCAGCTTTAAAGCATATCTCAATTCCTAGAGTGTCCTTCATTCTCTTTTGGCAGGTTGAAGGCTACTTGAGCATTGATGCCCACAACTAGACAGATGTTTGTGCAGTCACTTTGGACTTCGTAGAATGGGTTGGGTTGGAAGGGACCTCTGAAGATCCCCTAGTCCAACCCCCCTGTAGTGGGCAGGGACATCAGAGATCTTTATTAGTGCTCAAGTGTGCAGTTGTGTCAGAGCTGGGAGTTTTTAACAGATTCACAAATAGTGGATGAAGGGGACTTTGTCCCTCAGGACTGCATGAGAAATGTGTGCAGCTCAAAGCCTTTTTGCTCAACCTCTCCCACAGCCTCTTGGTGTTGGTCACAGTGGTATCACTAAGCTATATTCTGTCCATTGCAGCTCTTCAGGGGGGCAACCAGGCAAGAGCCTTGGCCTCCTGTTTACTGAAGGTGCTAAATCAGTTTTGAACTTTAAGGTGCAACAATCTGAATAAGCTAATTTTGTAGTTTAGAAAGCAAATACATTCCTGTGCTTGCCTTGGCACCCAGAGCAATGCTTCCTGACTAAGAGCATAACCAAAGAGAGGCAGCAACCTTCTGCAGCAGGTGCACTACACAATGGAGACTTGCAGCCAGAGCTGCCTTAATTTCAGCCATTAATAAATCCTCCTAGCCCTCTGACTTCTGCAGTACTGATTTCACAGTACTGAAACAGATGTGCACATGTTCAGGTCTTGTTTGTTGAAAAACTGACAGAAATAACCCTTCTGTAAAAGTTTGGGGTTCTGAAAGAAAACATCCTTGGAGAAAGTTGTGTCCAAACATTTCCTGGCTTTCAGTCCTTGTATTTGAGATTAACTAACAACCATTGACAGTGTTTAGGTTACTGCAGCAGTCTCACCAGCTCACAACATAGCACAGCTCTGGAGCAGCCATATGTAACAATCTGAAACAGTGAAACACAGCTCTTAACAGCATTCAGGCAGAAGCAAGGGGAGTTTAAGTCATCTGTCAATCCTTTTTATAAAGCCTGAGGATCCAGATGTTGTAGTAGGCTTGGCGTAAATGAAGACATTCACCTGCAAGTGCTGCTTCCCTAGAATCAGGGGCTTCTTAAGACTTAGGCTTATGTGAGAGACACTGCTGAATTCCTGCTGTTAGCATTCTCTTAACTAAAGCACACTGGCATCAGTTTCACTTCCTCCCAAGTGGAGCTGTAAGTTGGCCAGAACTTCATTTGCACTAACCAGTCACATCCATCGGCCTCACGTTAAAGCTGGAGGTAGAAGGTACCAATGCCTTGTGTTCTCAGTAGGCTGCTGGTGTCTGTGGGACTCCAATGCAGCATTCACTCTCATTTTGAAGCTTCTTGGCAGCAGCAGATTTCGTTTTCTTGCAATCAGTCAGTGGTTCTCTGTGTGCTGTAACTGTGTGCTTCTGTGATGTGATTTTTAATCTGCGTTGCTTAATGTGTCGAGAAAGAAGTGACTTCAAAATTCTGGAGAACCCAGCTGGGCTGGGTCATCTTCTCCAGGCTGCAGGGCAGTGATGTCACCCAGCTTTTTAAAAAGCAAGTTACTAGTTGTGTGCTTTCTCCATAATGAAATCTCTGCATTGATTTTAGAAACTCCAATCACTTATTACTACTTAAATACTGCTTCCTATACTGGAGGGAATTTAGTTTTTACTTAGCACTTGGTCTGCTGGCTGTCCCCTAAATGACAAACATGAAAGTGGGTGAGGAAAGATGTCCTAGGTGGTAAGGAGAGACTTTCTGCTGTGCAATCTGTGTAGCTTCTAGTCACCAGCTGTAGAGAGCTTGAACTTTTCAATGTGGAAATTCATAGAACGGTTTGGGTTGGAAGGCACCTTAAAGATTATCCAGTTCCAACCCCCTGCCATGGGCAGGGACACCTTCCACTAGCCCAGCTTGCTCAAGGCCTCATCCAGCCTGGCCTTGAACACCTCCAGGGAAAAGGCATCCATGAGCATCCTGGGCAACCTGTGCCAGTGTCTCACCAGACTCACTCTAAAGAATTTCTTCCTCATCTCCAGTCTGAATCTGCCCCCCCTTGAACTTCAAACCATCCCCTCTCATCCTTTCACTACAAGCCCTTCTAAAAAATCCCTTCACAGCTTTCTTGTAGCCCTGACCTTCAGGTAGTGGAAGGCTGCTCAAAGATCTCCCTGGAGCCTTTTCTTCCTCGTCTCTCTCAGCCTGTCCCCATAGGGAGGTTCTCCAGCCTCTGATCATCTTTGTAGCCTCCTCTGGACCTACTCCAGCAGCTCTGTGTCAGTCTTACACTGTGGGCACCAGAACTGGAGGCAGTGCTGCAGGTGAGGTCTCAGCAGAGCAGAGGGGCAGAATCCCCTCCCTGCTGCTTCTCTCCCTGCTCTGGCTGCAGCCAGCACACAGCTGCTTGCTGGGCTGTCAGCCACCAGTGCTGGCTCAGGGGCTCATGTCACTAACTGACACCCCCAAGTCCTTCTCCTCCACACTGCTTTTGAGCCATTCCTCGCCCAGCCTGGGATTGTGGCAACACTTTGGTACACCTGCTGCTGGAATGAGAGTGTCAGCTCAGGCTTCCTTTAACAGCCAAGCACTTGCAGAGGTGTTTTAAAGGGACACACAGCAACTAAAGAGCATCAGAGCCCTCCAGGTACATGCAGATGAATCCCATTCCTCTGTGCTGGTGACTGTTCTGCACTGAAGATTTTCCTCTGGGCATGAACCACTCATAGGGTGGTGTGTGCTGAGGTATGGTCCTCGTGTTACCTGGCTTACAATTAACTGGGCTGAAACTGAATAGCTCTTTATCTTCTTATTTTATCTACTCCTAGCTTTTCCAAGCTCATGGATTACTTGCTTTTAACAGCACCTGGAAGAAGCAGGGGCTTTTTTCCTCCTTTCAAGTAGTCTGACAATCCTGTTTATAAAAACTAAGAATCCAAATGTTGTAGTAGACTTGGTGTAAGTGAAGGCATTCAATTGCAAGTGCAGGGTCTTCTTAGGGCTTAGGATTATGTGAGAAACACTGCTTGAAGTGCATAGTAGAGGGCTCCAGCACTCAATTCCTGCTGTTACCATTCTCTTAACTAAAACACACAGGAATCAGTTCCATTTCCTCCCAGATGGAGCTGTGCTGACAGCAAGTGGAACTGTTACTCAAGTGGACCAGTAACCATGCAAACAGTTGTGGTACTCTTAGTTGCTTCTATTACTACTTTGCAGCCAGAAGAGAGCAGAGATCCGGGAGCTCTATGGAGCTGAAGGAAGGTGGTGAAAGTGCTGTCTGACTCTCTTCCCTCAGCCCAAGAGCAGCAAGGCAGCTACACCAGCCCATGCCACCAGCTAGTTGACTCAGTATGAACTGCTAGCTGGTGGCATTGAAGTTAATGTAGCATTAGAATTAGAGGGAGATTAAATCCTTGGGCACAAGATAGAATAGTTCTGGGCCTGGGAGAGTCACAAAAAACCTTGGAGAGAGCAAGCTGCTAAGTGGAAGACTACAGGGTATTAGGAGGTGTTGAGCAAATCCTTATCCTACATTAAATGGGGTGGGAAAGGATAACTAAGGATGTGTTTAATTAACAAAGTAGTGAGTTTGTCTCTGAAGGCAAATCCTTCACGCTGCAGGAACAAGAGGCCAGTTACAAACACACCTAAGCTGGTTCCCTTGCACTGACTTCTTCACCTGAGAGACCACGTTGAAGACAAAACTGTTTCCTGTTTCCTCCAGCATTAAAGCTGCATTCCCTGCTCTCCTGCACTCCCCCCAGAGCAACAAATTGTCAGGTATTGCTGCTCATACTCCTTCACTTGGAGCAGGAACAGTCATTTTGGAAAGAGCTTCCAGCAGGCTTAGATGTGAGTTTCAACAAAAGGTGTGGAACTAAGAACTATGCAGCTGAGTCCGGTGCAGGAGTGGCAAGGAAGAATTTTGGTGGACTGCCTTAACAAAGGTGGCAGGTTGTAGTTGGTATAAATCTACTACTAGAGAAGCAGTCTCACAGGAGAGAAATTAATACAAGAGCTACTCACCAGCACAGAAAGGAGTGGAATGACAGGTAAGCAAAATACCCAGCAGAGTGAAGCACTTTGGCCAAAAGCAGTTTGGTCTCTCTTGTTCTTAGGTGGTTTAAAGAATTTTAGTCACAGAATGGCTTGGAAAGGACCTCGGAGATCATCTACTCCAACCTCCCTGCCACAGGCAGGGCCACCTCTCAACTAGACTTGGTTGCCTACCCCAGGTAGCAAAGATTTCTTTTGTAAAGGGGTACCCTTGCAAATTCCACTTTCCACCAGCTGCCCTCTGGGATGTTTCTGGCATGGTGCTTTTCAACAGCCCTTTTCCTTAGCAGTGGCTAGGGAGGGAGCAGTACTGGCCTTGCCTTTCTCCTGTACTGCTTACGAGGTGAAGCACAGTAGGTCAGGGAGATCATACCACATAGATAGATGCCTTTATAAGGACCTACAATTCTATGCAACTTTCTATTAACAAATAAACACTGAACTTGTCTTCCAGCATTGTGGTTCACTGCCAATTTTCTACCCTTACATACTGTAGAAGGACAAAAACGGTGCTTAACAGATCTTAACCTGGAAAAGAGAGTAACAGTTTGTATTATTTCAACGTACACTTTGTATAAAAGTTCAACTAATAAAGGGCCTACACCATAATTAATGAAGTTTGGTTCAGCTGTTTTGCTGTTACAGAAGCCTGAGTGCCCTCTTGAGCAGGTCAAGTAGCAAAATGTAGCTGTGCTGGCTGCCAAGGAAGCCATGGATTAGCTCCAAGAGGGGGCTGGTGCTCTGCAGTGGGTCAGGTTTTGGCACACAGGGAGTACAGAGCAATGAACAAGGCAGGGGTTCAACCCCTTCTCTAGGATTGTTTTCCTGCCTCAGAGGGATGATCAAAGGGCTTGCAAAAGCCTAAAACTCCTGCACCACGAGAACATGACAGTTCCAGTCCTGCATGGACAGCAGGCAAGAATCCAAGAATGAGTTGAATTGGAAAGGACCTCCGGAGGTCATCTAGTCCAACAGCCCTGCAGGCAGCAGGGACATCCTCCACTAGAGCAGGTTGATCAGGGCCTTTTCCAGCCTGACATTGAATATCTCCAGAGATGGGGCCTGGGCAACCTCTTGCAGTGTTCCACCACCCTCATGGTGCAGGACTTGTTCCTAACATTGTCTAAATCTCCTCTTATTTCAAACCATTGCTCCTTGTCCTGTCACTGAAGGCCTTTGGGAACAGTCCCTCTGCACCCTTCCTAGAGGATCCCTTCAGCTATTGGAAGGTCCCCCCAGAGCCTTCTCTTCTCCAGACTGAACAATCTCAGCTCCCCCAGCCTGTCTTCCTAGCCAAGGTGCTCCAGCCCTTGGCTCATCTTTGTGGCCTCCTCTGGACTCACTCCAGCAGCTCTGTGTCCTTCTTATGCTGGGGACACCAGAACTGGAAGCAGTGTTGGAGGTGAGGTCTGAGCTGAGCAGAGCAGAGCCAAGTGGCAGAATCCCCTCTCTTGCCCTGCTGCCCACACTCCTCTGGCCACAGCCCAGCACACAGCTGCCTGTTGGGCTGCATGAGGGCACTGCTGGCTCCTGGGGAGCTGCTCAGCAATCATCAAATTTCTTCTTAGGCAGAGTATAAAAAGGAAAATGTAGCACTTGGGGGCATTAGTTACTCCTGGTAGGAACCCAGTTTATAAGAACACACCAAGTAACTCCCAAGTTCTACTCAGCATTATTCTCAAGTTGAATTTATCCAAGGAACCACTTTAAACTTCAGGAGGTGACAGAAGTGAATTGTTCAAACCCCAGAAGGCAACAAAGCACGGCAGAGGTCTGCTGCTTTTGAACTGAAGGTACAGAGCTTCCATCCATCAAACAAATGGAACCGACCCTTTATTTCCTCCCAGCTTGCACATGACTGGTGTAACATGCCAGAGGTTTTTAAGTCGACTGAATATTTACAAACTTATCCCATGCTTCACACTCTGCATTTCAAATTCCCTGATAGAAAACAAACACTTTTAGATCCCTGCTCATTTCCAACACAGGAAAGTCTCTAAAAAACCCCAACAGTCTTACCCAGATGAGTCTAAAGGAGCCAGGCAGCTTGAAAAAATATTTACGCAGTGCTCCTTAAAAAAGTAGCACTGATGCCTGTGAGAGGTCAACCCCTTTCACTCATGACAATTCTTGGTAGAGTTACACCTTGTTGCTGTGTCAGCAGTCAGGAAATTGTTTGGCTCCCATTCTCAGCCTTTGGCTGGTGACGTTCTGCTCGCAGTTACACTGTGAACTGTCACTGCACCCAGGCAGAGAGAAGCTGACCCCTCAGAGCATTGCAGCTCCTCCTTTGTGTAACGCAGTCACTTCTCAGTGGGGTGCTGACCCACAATCCCCACACAAAGCACACGGAGTGGAGGCCTTCTGTGGTTCACATAAAAACTTCATTTAGCCAGGCAGTATAA
The DNA here is from genome assembly GCA_013399775.1 of Semnornis frantzii. Taxonomy (NCBI): domain Eukaryota; kingdom Metazoa; phylum Chordata; class Aves; order Piciformes; family Ramphastidae; genus Semnornis; species Semnornis frantzii. The sequence continues at coordinate 24,381 of VWYK01003185.1, forward strand.
AGCTAGGAAAAAAAGTCAATTTAAGATATCATCACAGTTTAGAAACACATAAAATGGGGTGTGAAGGAGCCTAGGCAGAAGCTGTCCCAAGTAAGCGTAGGTAAAACCAGAAACTTTACACCTGGAGTTTACTGAAGTGGCTGAAGACCCCTTTAGAGTATTTCTGTAACGTCAAGAGAGCAAAACAGAAGTGTGAATGGAGCTCAGCCCTCATCTGTACAAGCTGTGTATGGCTTTTGGAAAACCCCTTCCTCAGCCCATCCCAAAACACAGGCAAAGACTGCTAAGGATTGGTTCATTCTATGAAACCCCACAGACCCCCAGGAATGCAAATGTGTCAAAAGCTTCCTTCGATCCCCAAACACAGAAATACAAAGTTAGAGTTGAACCCAGTGCTCACATTCCTTTAGGAATTCCAGCTGCTCCAAGCTTTGCTTTTCACACTGCACCCCAGCCCAGTTACACAACCAAGAACCCAAAGCAGCTCCTCACAGGGAAGGTTTGGCAGTGCTGCTTTACTGCCTGGTTGCTCAGTTCATACATCTGTGCCTGCCTTCTCCTTCAACTAAGTCAGAGCAGAGAAGCAAGCAACTGCCTCCAGGCCCTGAGGGTACAGGGATCTTGCCTTTTAACACCAAAGCAACCTCGTTTTGCAGTGAAGTAACTCTTGCGCTCCTGAGGCAGGAGCTGGAGTTGTGTTGGCTGGTTCTCTCTGAAGTCCATGACACGGTCTTCTCCTTTGAACAGCCATGGGGTCTGACTTCAATCACATCACCAAAGCTGTACAACACCACCTTACATCAATTACATCATTTTTGTCCTTTCACAGATCATTGCAATCAATATTCTGCTCCCCCTGCTTCTACCACTGTTGTCAGATGGACCTTGGACTGGCTAAAAAAAAACACCACATCAAAAGGGCTAATGGCTCTAAACCTGAGAGGAAAACACTAACATTGCCTTACATTGATATTTTGTTTGTAGTTTTCTTGCAGTACAAAGTCACACACAAAACACCTGTACCTTTCTTTTGGCACAACAGATAGCTTAGAAGTCCTTCAAGTCTTAACTCAAAGAGGTTTCTTTACTGAGTCTATTTCTACTAAAGTCCACCAAAAAGAAGAAAAAAAAAAAAATAAAAAAAAAAATTCAAACCCCCTTTCACAAGGAACCAAAAGCAAAACCAAAAATTTACAACTGTACACAAAAAAAGTCTTGAATTTTATTGAAGTCTTGTATCAAACAAAGAAAAAAAAAAAAGAAAAAGACCCAAAACCCAAAAACTTTTCTTCAGACATTAAAAAAAAAAAAAAAATTCTCTTGGTGTTCTCCAGATCCCAGTAACTCTGAATTGGTCCTGTTAGTGCTGCAGCTTTGTCATCTTCACAGAAGCTCAGAGGGTTGGGGGGGTGTGGGGGAGGGGCAGCTGTTCCATGAGGTGTCAAATTTTATCGTCATCGTGTGAAGGAACGTACATGACGACCTCTTCCACTGCCTCCACTAACAAACTTTCCTCTTGAGCCACCACTGCTACTACTATTAGCACTTGTCCAAGACGGTCCAATTCCTCCGCGGCCTCTGGAAGCACGATCGCGAGGACTCGGTCGGTAGCCTTAAAGCAAAGAAAATTATACTCAGTGGGAAAAAAAAATGGGAAAAAGAGCCCTAGGCGAAGTAGCTGCTGTGAGAAGCATAAGAAAACAAAAACAAGATGAGACACAAACCGGCTCTGGTTTCTCCTTTTAACTGTCACTTTTCTCTTAGGCAAGCGTTCTCGCTCTGCTTTGCTCTAGGGTTACCATGTAGGTACGAAGACAGCTGCCATCGCCAGGTCTGAACGCAAAAGTTATCATCCTGCCAGCAAGTGTTCAACTCAGCACAAGTTCTACAGCTTAGAGGGCAGCTGGGATCTGGCACGGTCTCAGTGACAACTGTTCATATATGCTTAAAACATTTGCTGAATTTCAAGGTGTCTGCAGCATCCTTGCATGGTTTCATTTGTAAAGCAAAAATGAAATTCAAGGAATTTTCTATAGTTCGATGCCCATATGAATACCATGTACCTGCTGAACTTAATGGTCTCAATGGTGGCAGTGGACCCCTGTTAAAATTGCTTTGACCACCTCTACTGTCATTGTAGGTTCCCCTGGGCGTGCTCTGTGCACTCCAGCTTGAGCCTCGAGCGCCTTCACGACGACTGTAATTTCCTAGAGGGGGAGAGAAAAACCCACAGGCTGTTGAGCAGGCATGGCTTGGTTTGACAGCCATAGTCACAGTGCTGAGGGGGCAACAACAAAGCCCCCACGGCACCAGCACACACCAACACACCAAACCTCTTTACTGTGAGGGTGCCAGAGCTCTGGAGCAGGCTGCCCAGAGAGGCTGGGGAGTCTCCTTCTCTGGAGACATTCAAAGCCCACCTGGATGTGTTCCTGTGTAGCCTGCCCTGGGTGACCCTGCTCTGGCAGGGGGGGTTGGACTGGATGATCTCTAAAGGTCCCTTCCAACGCCTACCATTCTGTGATTTTCTGTTTCTGCTGTGCAAGGACTTGCCCAAATTACAGGATGGAAGTCAAAGGGGTGCAGACTTCTCCATATATGAAAGAAACTTTCATAGCTCAGATCTCCAGGTTCTCTGAAAATCTGATCTTATTCGTATCAGGATCTTCACTCAAAAAGCCTCCTTTAAACACAGAGATTCAGGGAGATGCTTGAATTTGGGAACTACATCAGAAATGGTAAGAGAGGGCTTTGGATTTTTCTGATTGCACCTCTGAAGCACTGCAATTGTTAGTAAAGGAAAGCAGCTCCCTCCTTTTTGACAGGAGAGGGATTCAGAGGCACCACAGGAACTCACAGCCTTGCTTCAGCTCCACACCACTCAAGAGAACCTTTCCCAGTGCTAAGGAACTTATTCCAACAACAGTGCTTCAGGAACACCTCACGCCAGGGATGACTGCTAGGAAATGGGGTCAGTATTCATTCATTTAGTCCGGTTTGAACACAGGGCAGAACATACCTTTGGAAGCAGGTGGTGTAAAGAACCTGTTCTGACTGTGAAAAACTCCTCGTCCTCCACGATTCCCTGAGAACCCACCACGGGAAGAAATCTTCTGCGACACTTTGGGTGGCCTTTTGGCCGGCGAGATCCCATCTGGAACAACCACTTCCTTGCTCTCTGCAGCAACAAAATCATCCACGTGCATGGAGGGCGGCCTGCTGGTATTCTGCTTCCTCTGACGGAAGATATCGTGCGGTCGAATTCCTTGTCCAAATCCTCCCCTGCCTCTTCCCCTTGGTGGTGGCACAATGTGGGCTCTCTTTGCAGGTTCTATGTACTCAGATTTGCCACTGTCAGGACAAAGCACAACGTACCCAGTCAATGCAAAAGGCATTTGAAGTGAAGCTCAGGCATTCTCCCACTGGAGACGCAACCTGAGCGGTGTCTGACATTGTGAGGATGTCCCAATCGGTGCTGAGCACACCAGCTGTTCACTCAGACTCATCCTACCTGGAAGTTATGAAGGTCTCGTGCTTGTGCTTGCCGAGTTTGAAGCCCTTCGTGGTTTTTGCGCGACCAGGAGATGATGGTTCTGACAAAAACGACCTCTCCAGCTCAGCTTGCAGGTCAAAGTCACTGCAGCCCTTCTCTGACAGTTCGATTAAGTCAACTTTTACCTGCAACAACAGAGTTTAAGTTGTACCACAACCATCACCACTGCCACTTCTGAAGAGGAAAACACAGCAGGATGGATGAAGTGCTGCTAAGCTCCTTCTACTGGAAGAAAAAAAAAAAGCTCTACTTTTTTTTTATGCAGCAGTGTAGTTCTAAACATAAAGCAGCAGAGCTGCAGCACAACTGGCTTGGTGGTTTTGAATCTCAGCAAACTCTCCAGGATGAGCCTTTGCCTGGCCACCAAAAGGCTCATAGTGAGGCCTTCTTTTGCTTAAGCTGCACTCCTGGAAGTTTGCTGACACTGATTTTGTGCAGGAATCAACAGGTTGGGGGGTTGCTTAGGAAATTAAGCCACATTTCTTTGTATGTCAATTAAAGAGTACAACTGAAAAAGAAGGAAGTCAATGAACCAGAACGTGCTGATTTTCCAGTGAGAAGTTAAGACACTGCCAATCAGTGCCAAAAAGAAGTTCTTGTGTATTGTTCAAAATGGTATTTGAAGCTCAGGTCACAAAAATTGAGTTTCAAATACTGTGAAAAGGTTTTGTCTGAGTAGCTTCATTTCCTCCTGCCATTTTTTCCCCACTTCTGTCACATCACAGAAAAGATTTTTTTAACACAATGTAGCTCCCAGGCTCTTTGGCTGTCACTGCAACGACAGAAGGCAGGCAAGAAGAAGAAAATAAATCACATTCCTTGCCTACATTTAACACAAGCAGCAGGTTAGGGCTGACACAACAACTGTTGCTCTCAAGGAGATGAATTCTGCACTTCAGCACCACAGAAGGTGCCAACTTTGTGGCTGCTTCCAAGTGAAGCAGAAGCCATTTGATAACCTCTGACAAAGCCCAGCCCTGGGTCAGTTGAAAAGGGTGAGCTCAGGAAAACAAAGTGAACTTCTGATGCTGCTAGTTCATGGCAACCCTCATTTTTAAATCCTCTTTTACCATATCTAAATCAGTGTCTATTTCTTCAGCCTGAAAGGGTGAGAACCACATGGACTTCAGCTGGTCATCCATCACATCTGCCAACACGTACGTGGTCCTGCAACAGAACAAACCAAATGCCCTCTGGTTATGAACTACACCCAACTGCCAGCATACACAACAGCACAGAACCCGAGGGGAACACAGCTGCTATATCCTTGATATTTGCATGACATGAAACACACTGGGACTGGGAGATAGTAGTGCCAACAGTGCTGCTTAGATTTGCTCAAGAGCAAGGTCCTACACCCAAGTCAAGCAAACCTCAGGCACAAATCCAGGCTGGGTAGAGAGTGGGCTGAAAGTAGCCCTGAAGAAAGAGACTTGGGGGTGCTGGTTGCTGAGCAGCTCCCCAGGAGCCAGCAGTGCCCTCAGGCAGCACAGCGGGCAGCTGTGTGCTGGGCTGCAGCCAAAGGAGTGTGGGCAGCAGGGCAAGAGAGGGGATTGTGCCCCTTGGCTCTGCTCTGCTGAGACCTCACCTCCAATCCTGCCTCCAGTTCTGGTGTCCCCAGCAGAAGAAGGACACAGAGCTGCTGGAGTGAGTCCAGGAGGCCACGAAGATGTTCTAAGGGCTGAAGCACCTTGGCTAGGAAGAGAGGTGGGGGAGCTGGGGTTGTTCAGCCTGGAGAAGACTCCAGCAAGACCTTAGAGCTGCCTTCCAATAGCTGAAAGGATCCTACAGGAAGGCTGCAGAGGGACTTAGTTCCTCAGGGTGTCTAGAGACAGGCCAAGGGAGAATGGTTTGAAGCTAAGGCAGAGCAGGGTTAGACTGGAGCTTAGGACATTCTTCAGTCTGAGGGTGGTGAGACTCTGGAATAGGCTGCCCAGGGAGGGTGTGGATACCTCCTCCCTGGGGGGGTTCAAGGCCCGGGTGGGTGAGGCCTTGAGCAGCTGAGTCTGGCTGAGAGGTGCCCCTGCCCATGACAGGGAGGGTTGGAGCAGATGATCTCTGAGGTCTATTCCAGCCTGAGCCACTCAACCATTCCATGATTTTGTCATATGCTTAAATAATTTCATCTTCTCAAGTACCCCACAAGCAGTCTGCTCACACACAACCACTTCACCTGTTGTTAAACAAATTCTGCAGAGAGTCTGGTGCAGCAAGAACAGGCTCTACATCTTGGTCACTCAGTGGAGAAGGATCCCCTGCAGCTTCCAACATCTGCCTCACTCCAACAATGTTGTCCAGCAAGGACTCAAGTCCATCATCTTCCTTAGAACGATCCTAAGCCAACACAGCACAAGTCAGAACTTTCTCCTCTGGTTTACACAAACCAAAGTCCCACTAAGACACCTAAGCACACAGACAGCAGCAGAGCTCCATGTGCTATACAACAAACTGCCTCCTCAGATGTGTTCTAATCCTCCATTCCCAGTGGATGGAATCACCTCCAGCACATGGTCCCAAGGAAGGCAGCAGCCCAAGTTCTGATTACAAAGCTCTCTGCTACAGCATTCCAACATCCCAAGTGTCTGCTACTTCTCCTCAGCACAGTGGTGGCTCTTCATCTTTTACTGCAGATGGAGGTGAGGCAAGGAAGAGACATGAGGGAGGACAGCACTGGGCAGGCATTTGTGACCAACAGGCTGTGAAGCAGCTTTTTATGGACTCTTCTAAACTAGCAAACTACTGCACAGCTCCATCAGAGGAGGGCACAAAGGTGATCCAAGGGCTGGAGCACCTCTGCTGTGCTGATAGGCAAAGGGAGCTGGGGGTGTTCAGCCTGGAAAGGAGAAGACTCCAGGGGAACCTTAGAGCTGCATTCCAGTACCTGAAGGGAGTCTCCAGGAAAGCTGGAGAGACTTTTCATAAGGGTGTCCAGCAACAGGACTAGAGGGAATGGTTTGAAGCTGAGGGAGAATAGGTTTAGACTGGATCTTAGGAAGAAATTCTTTAGTACAAGGAGGGGTGAGACTCTGGAATAGGCTGCCTGCCTAGGGAGGTTGTGGCTGCCTCCTCCTTCAGGGTGTTCAAGGCCAGGCTGAATGCAGCCTTGGGCAATCAAGGGTAGTTGAGAGACATCCCTGTCCATGGCAGAGGGGCTGGAGTAGATGGTCTGTGGGCTCTTTTCCAACCTCAGCCATTCTATGATTCTATGAAGATCAGATGAGATAAAGTCTGCCATTAGAATGACAGAAATGTGGGCTGCATTGGATTCTGCATGTCTTCAAGTCCAGTATCTCCCTGCTTGAAGCAGGATTCAAAGCCAGATGAGGTCAGCCATAACATTATCTAGATGTGTCTGAAAACATCTTCAGTGACAAAGAGCCCACAGCTCTCTCAGCAATCTGTTCCAATGCTGTACTACTTTTTTTTTTTTTTCTCCTTTAAGGTCAATTTGAACCTCTGAAGCCACAATCTGGGGCCATTGTTTTACCATCTGGAATTACCCAGAGGAGTTTGATTCCACCACGTTTGTTACTATCCCCCAAGAGCCTTAATTCTCTCTGAGTAGCTCTTTAGCCCCAGGCTAAACAAGTCTGGCTTCCTCCTCCTCCTCCTCTCTCTGTAACACAGGTACTCTAGCTCCCTGGTCCCCCTGGCAGAACTCTCTTTGGTTTCCCTCCACATCTCTGGACAGAGGGCAAAGCTGATGAAGGGTGAAGGCAGCATGTCCCAGCAGAGCTCACCAACACCCTGTGCAAGCACACAGTAAGCTCTCTCGATCTGCTGACCATGCTCCTTCCAGGACAGTTCAGAACAGAGTCTGGCCTCCTTTGTACTGACCACACACCACTGGCCCATGTCAGGTTACCACCCACCAGGAGCACCTGACCCTATTCAGCTCAGCACAAGGCTGTGCTGCCCTCACTGTAGAACTTGCGCTTTTTCACACGAGATTTCTCCCAAATCAATCCTAAAGTTTACTGAGGTTCCTTTGGGCTGAGGCTTTGGGGCTTATCCCATTAGTCACTCCCCCAGCTTCCTGTCATCCACAAATGTGGTGAAGCTGTACCCATCATTCAGGTCTCTGATGAAAACATCTGGCAGGTTTAAGCGCTGCGTCACCTCCCAGCTTTTTGGGCACTCCCACATTCCACAGGCAGGGCAGCTGGAGAGATCCTGACTTAGTCAAAACACTGTTCAGCAACAACTGACACACCAGTGTTAGCAGCATCATTCCCATCCCAAACCCAAAGCACAGCAGTTACTAGGAGGAACATTAACTCTATCCCAACCAAAACCAGGACAATATCCAAGAAGAGGTCCCACACTGACTCATGGCTATTTCATTTGTTCCTGGTCACTGCCAAGCAGGGATTCCTGTTGCTCCTTACACTGTCAGCCTGCTGCCATCTGTAATACAGCTAACTGCCCCTGCTGCTGTGGTGTGCAAATGTTCTCAGCACAAGGAGATCCAGCACAGAGTCACAAAGATGACAGAGTGGAACAACTCTCTTATCAGGAGAGCCTTATGGAGCTGCGGCTCTTCAGCTTGCAGAGGAGGAGACTGAGAGGTGACCTCAGCAATGGTCATAAAGATCAAAGGGTGAGTGCCAAGAGGCTGGAGCCAGGCTCTGCTGGGTAATGCCCAGTGACAGGACAAGGGGCAATGGGTGGAAGCTGAGGCATAGGAAGTTTCATGAAAACATGAGGAGGAATTTTATCCCTCTGAGGGTGCCAGAACACTGCAACAGGCTGCCCAGAGGGGTTGTGGAGTCTCCCCCTCTGGAGATATTCAAAACCCACCTGGATGTGTTCCTGTGTGATCTGGTCTAAGTGATCCTGCTCTGGCAGGGAGGTTGCACTGGATGAGCTTTGGAGGTCCCTTCCAGCCCCTGACATTCTGTGATCCCAATCCTACCTGAAACTTCTTAGCATTACTACAATGCAGGCAATAGTCAGAATCCATCCTGCTTTAGAACAGGCAGGTTTGGACATCAGTATTAAACCAGACATCAGTACTGAAAGCTGGCAACAGCTGTTACCAGTTCCACAAGGAATGCTCCAGAACTGTGCACTCCTCTCACCTAGGGCCAACAGTCCCTATTGCCTTAGAACCACATTCAGCTAAAAGAGCACAACATCAGCTTCTTCAGATTCTTTTACCATCACATGTTTCTCCAGATCAAGCAGCAGGTTTTCTGGAGTTTCTTCTTTGTGCTGCAGTAGATGTTTTAACTCTGCAGCAGTCAGACCCAGCGTTCTGCCTGGATGAGAACCATCTGCTTCCATAAGGCTTCCGTCATCTCCACAAGCCTGAAATATTTAGGAGATGGGAAATGAGTACACAGGAAGATTTGCTTTACTTCTAGCTCGCAAGCCCCTTAGAATCCAAACAAACATTGGAGCAAACATAGCAAGACAGGAGCTCTTCAGTTCAAAACATATTATATAAAATCATTTCACCAACTACACTTCTACAGGCAAGATCTGATGCTGCTACCAAGATCAAATCCCTGCCTATGTAAGCTGCGTTTTGGATCACAGAATTAACAACACATTTAGGAAGGACATAGGTGTTGGAGTGAGTCCAGAGGAGGGCCACAAAGATGATCCAAGGGCTGGAGCACCTCTGCTGTGAGGATAGGCTGAGGGAGCTGACATTGTTCAGGCTGGAGGAGAGGAAAACTCCAGGGTGACCTCAGAGCTGCCTTCCAATACCTGAAGGGATCCTACAGGAGGGCTGCAGAGAGACTTCTCCTAAGGGTGTCTAGACACAGGACAAGGGGGAATGGTTTGAAGCTGAGGCAGAACAGGGTTAGACTGGAGCTCAGAAAGAGGTTCTTCAGTCTGAGGGTGGTGAGACTCTGGAATAGGCTGCCCAGGGAGGTTGTGGCTGCCTCCTCCCTGGGGGTGTTCAAGGCCAGGTTAGATGAGTCCCTGGGCAACTAAGTCTAGTTGAGAGGTGTCCCTGCCCATGGCACAGGGATTGGAGATGATCTGCGAGCTCCCTTCCAACCTAAGCCATTCTATGATGATTCCTTTCTATGCTATATATCAATACAGCAACTCTCTAACAGGATGCCCAAGATCTAAAACCTGGACCCAATATCCTTCTCTATCTACTGAAAAAAAAATCCTTTTATTTACTACATACATTCTCTGCCCAGCTTTCCCAGATTTCATTCAAAACTGAAGATGGCTCTAACACTTCTCATAATAAAGCCTTACACAGCAATCTGGACAGTCAACCACTGGCTGAAACAATGGTTCCTGAATCTGAGATCCACTGGAGAGAGTCCAGTGGAGAGCTATGAGGATGACTAGAGGACTTGAACATCTCTGCTATGAAGACTGAGAGCCCTGGGGCTATTCAGTATGAAGAAGAGAAGGCTGAGAGGGGATCTTATCAACGTCTGTCTGAGGGGTGGGTGTCAGGATGAAGGTGATGGTCTTATGAGGAGTGACTGAGAGAGCTGGGGCTGGCTAGTTTGAGGAAGAGAAGGCTGAGGGGAGACCTCAGCACTGTTTACAATTGCCTGACAGGAGGTTGTGGAGAGGTTAGTGCTGGTATCTTCTCACAGGCAACTAGTGACAGAACAAG
>VWYK01003189.1:0-11835 GCA_013399775.1 Semnornis frantzii
GCCTCAAACCAGCACATATTCCATTACTGATAACAAGAAAGTATCCTTTAAAGAGGCTTGTAGATGAAGACTGAGCAATCATAAAGAAAATACTTGACAGGGTTCATCCACATATGAAGCTCCTTAGGTATTCTGGATGGACCAAGAAAATTTGACCGGTACAGAGTTTCTAAACCATAATTGCTTCTCGGAGTGGCTAGCATCTAGGTTGCAAGAGTTAGAATATGCTGTGTGCTGACACTCTGTATATATAAATTGAATTTTTTTTTTTTTTTGCATGTTATTATGCCTTTATGGATTGGCTAATTTAGTGTTATATAAGGTGTCACAAGATGAATCCATTGTTCTCCTGGTAGCGGACTTGATGTAAAAATTCTGTATGCAATTTCTATGTAGTTCAGATATGGAAACCTTTATGTTGAAATGGTAACAAAACAAGATTATATATTTTTTCCACCATTGCACGCTGTTTCCCATTTCCAACATTGTATCCCTGACCAGATATTAGCATCTCATAGCATGTGTTAGGCACAAGTCTGGGCACAATGGTACAGGCAATAACCCCAGTCCCAACAAGAGATTTCCAGCTGACTCAGGAAAGAAAACAAGACAGAGCCTTAAAGAATACCTTGCTTTTCATTTTCAGTTCATAAAAATAACAAGTGTGGCAGTTATAGGGTTAACACCCTAGTTTCATGTGGCATTTTAAATAAATAACTGTATTGGATGCAGAAGAACAACAATAAGATAAATCTATATAATTTTATTAGTTTCCTGGACTAGTATAAAATCTGTTGTATAAACTATTTTTCTCCCTTCTCCTTTCTGCCTCCTGCTCACTCTTGCTCTTCCCTCCTCCACACTGGCTGATATCTACACTAGCCTTGGCTGAATACTTAACAGTTGTGGCCTTCTCAGTTTTCTCAGTGGGAGGAGAAGGAGAAGAAGGGGGTCGTCAGCCCCTTCTGGGATTCATCCAGGGGGGTTGAGGATTAATTCAGGGGGATCCCTTTGAGGGTCCTTGTGTTATTTCTAAAAAGCAAATAATTGTAAATATTTGTAAATATATTTTTATACATATGCATTGTATTATACGCTTGTAAATTTTAGCTTGCTGTAAATATAGAGCTTCCTTTGCTTCTAAGCCATCTGAGCTGGTCTGGTAATCTTATTTGGTGGCAATTTCAACCCACCATAACAATCAAACACACTTTATATTTATAGCAGTAAATAGCACCCACAAAGCACCAATTCAAAAATATCTGTTCCTCAAAGTATTGTATGAGTTCATTGTGAGCTGAGTGAGGACCCCAGCTCTATGTCCATCCAAATCAGTGAAAAGCTTGCAGTTACAGCACTGGGAACTGACGGTCTGTAAGTGGAATCATTCCCTTTCCAAGGCAAATGTTGCTCACACCCAAGGGACTTTTGAAGTGATTTTTAAGTGCTCTGTTTTGAAAGCAAGCCAGACAGTCCTTCAGTCATCCCTTGAACTATCCTGTAGGACCTCAATATACATCCCTACAACTATGAATTTTCATATTTAGGTCCAGACCAAGAGGACTCTGCAAGCATTTTGAGTTTTTTATTTTTGAAGTGTCCTGAAATGTGTTTACACAAGTTAACAATTAATGGGCTGACAATAGTTCAGAGTCCCAGCAATCACTGGAGCTAAACACACTTTGTACACACTTTTATGCACAGGTCTTGGACTTGTTTTTCTCTGTCTTGTCTTGGTTCACTAACTAAAATGCAAAAAAGGATTTTACAGATATCTAGTCCTCAAGTCAATCTTTGATAAGCCTGCTGGGTACTTTTAAAAGATTTCACTTTGGGGAAAAAAACCCACAGAAAATAGTAAGTTATCTTCAAAATGTTGAACTTCATCTTATTCTCTGGAAATTAAGCTGTAACTCTATGGCACATTAGTGAAAGAGCATGTAGTGTACCTCTAACATTTCTGGTTTGTGCTTTGTTGTTGTATTTGTTAATAGATGGCATTTATTTTCTCTTCTTAAGTATAGATGTTCTTTAAAGCTCACAGACCTTAATGACATTTCCATAATTTCCATAATGTTCTGTAAGAGCAGCTAAACAAAATGGTCCTAAAAAATAGCTTCAGTGTTCCCTAGTTCATCAGATCTAAATTCAGGGAAATGAAATCTCAAAACCAGCAGAAAGTAAAATACTGTTCTTTTACATTCTACAGTTTAAAAGGAACAGAAAATGTCAGGCACATGAATTAAAGCACCACTTTTCTTTTAAACCAAACATAAAACAGCAGCATGTTATTTTTTTTCCTATAGTATTCAATAAATCAATCTGATTATGAGCTACATATTTATGAAAATTAACTGCCTTGCATTACCTATTGATTCTCTCTGGATCATGATGGGAAAATACAACTAAACATACACAATTACTGACCTCTGATGTCTTACAAGTGAAGGATTTTGAAGAGTTTCTAAAACTTTTAAACTATTTCTTTAATGAGAAAATACACTTATGGAAGGTTAAAAGGGTAATTCATTGTACACTACAAGTTAAAAGCAGAACTGGAAAGACAGACAAGCATGGTCTTCTCACCTTCACTGGTCTCATTAATATCCCACACTCCTACCCTGTTGGAATTAAATTGGGCTATTCTCCACAATTATGAGCTACCATATGCTTTATGACAGAACTTTGATATTTTTGCTGGGAACTATCTTTCAACAGGTATGCTGGTTTGAGCTAATTGGAATATTTTTAGTAGAGAAAATTGTACTATAGGCTGTGAAGGAAAACAGTGGTGATGTCTACTTCACCCACAGGCTTGCTGCGAATGTTTACAAAAAGATAAGAGCCTCTCGAGCTGGCAGTCTGGGTCACGAGGCGCTGGTTTGCTTCTTGGGTTTTGGGCTAGCAGCTTCTTGGCCAAGCAGCTTCTTGAGCTAGCAGCTCTGGCTTCTCCTCTCAGCTGAATAACTTCACTAACCACTTTTCTTCTAATCCTCCCCAGCCAATCCTCCTTNGTCATTTCAAAGTGTGGGGGGGCGGGGAACTCCCAAACCGTCACAACAGGATTTGTCCAGCTCACCCAAGTGGAGCTGTTTTCAGAGAAAACTATCCTGTCATCACAACACCAGTGTTAACCATTTTGCAGAGGGATGTTACTTGGGATCCAGTACTGACCTGCAATGGGAAACTGAGCTCCACTCATTTTGAAAAATCAAAATAACGAGTTGATAATGACAGGGCTGCTGCAATATACATGGTATTGCTCATCGAAAGCAGGAGGCAGGAAAGTCATGTGGGCAGCTTGGGACTCAGGCTGCCCAGGGGGATTGTGGAGTCTTCCTCTCTGGAGATACTCAAAACCCGCCTGGGTGCGTTCCTGTGTGATCTGCTATAGGTGATCCTGCTCTGGCATGAACGTTGGACTGGATGATCTTTCAAGGTCCCTTCCAGCCTCTGACACTCTATGATTCTGTGGTTCTGTGTGCTGAGACTTTTCAGACTAGATCAGCACCTGTTTGGGCATCTGAAACAGTGGCCTTGCAACAGTGTTTGAATCCAGCAGCTCCTGCTGGTAAGCCTGTTGAAAGTTTCAGAGTTCAGCCTTAAAGCTTCACTCCAAATTGGATCTCAACTTTTATGAGCTTAAACAAAGTAAAACATGCAGAAAAAATAGGCCAGAGTGGTTTTAATGACTAAACCCCAAGAATTTTCATTTTTATTTCCAGATGTATTGTTGAGCTCTTCTGAGAAAATTCAGCCCAAATAAGCATAGTTTTTCCAAGACCTGGTTTTATGGTAAGCTTCCTAATAACTACATGATGAGGTTCTCTCTCTTGCTCCTGCAATTCTCTTTGAAGGGTACAAAAAACAGGTCTCTGCTTTTCACAGACTTTCTCAGTTTCAAAAACATGGTATCTTTGAGATACTGTAGGCAAGCCTCCTGAGGGAAAGCTAGTATAATTTCATAAGCCTCATTTCTTGAAGAAAATCCAAGAGTAAAGAATAAGCAGAAGCTAGAGGAGATTAGATAATAGGGGAAATTCTTCTTAAAACAATATTCTCATTGCTCTGCTCAGATTTGGCATCTCTTTCTCTCCACATATTTCATGCTAATAAAAAGAAGGTTCTTTGCAGGGAAAAACATATCTGCTTTGATGCTTTACTAAGCTCAGTGCAGAGAGGACTCATGACAACTGGGTAATTTTTATAATAATTGATTACTTGCATCATCCACGGCAGAAGATTGTATGTCCCAGTACATTAGCACTCAGCAATATGCATGAAAATGTTGGAGGTCTAAGCCCATAGATGAACAACTTAAATTCTCAAGAGATATATTGTCAGTTAAAGTGTTTTTTATGTTAATATTTCAGATGTACAACAACAATTTGCTGAGGCATGCAGGGCATCTCTATTAGAAGGAAAACAGAAACAATTAATGTGCCCAGTTTCATATTCTAGTTTCCCCAAACTTGTTTTCTTCATTGCTTCCAGGAAATTTAACTAGCAAACAAATCAACAATAAGGCAGTAGCTGCTCTGAAGTTTCCTTAGTTAGAAGAACAATTGTGTAAAGTAAAATATTCCCACTCTGCATTGTTATGCAGGCCAGTGCAAACAATTCAGCCAACTGATAGCAACCTTTTTCTTTCCCAGAATAGTTTTTGCCGCGTTTCAGTGCATTTCTGTGAAGGACTACTTATTGTGAATAATCAGTAAATATTTGTGGTGCAGCAATTCCTCCGCATCCCAGCTGAGCCTGTAAGCCTCTTATGAGAGTCCACCTATGTAAAGATGGGCCCAGCTCTGATGGGTTTCCATTCTTTCCATTAAAATTGGCAGAACAAAGAAAAGCCAGGAGAACAGCAGTGCTGGTTTTCTTCCTATTTTGCATGTGGGTGACTAAAGCCTATGAAATTTATAGAAATTAATTGCCAGTGGTAAATTACATAGACAGTGATCTGTGGTTTTATGTTAAGTGCCTGTTGAAAGAGGAGAAAACTCAAAGTTTCCACACCAGATGATACCACTGTTGCTGCAAGCTCATCCTTTCTCAGCAATCTTGGAAGCATACAGTTTCTTTGTTAACCTAAGGAGAGCGGTATGTGGTTGACCACACACTTTACCGTGGTGCAGCTTGAGGTGTTTAGAAGGCTATTTAAAGAACACAGGAGTCTCCTAAGCACCCCAGCCTCCCTTCAGACCACAAAGGAGATCTGTGCATGATCAAACTAGGCATCAACATCTTCTTGCTCAACGGAGAGGAAAAAAGCTTTACTAAGTTTTAATATTCCCACAGTATTTCAGTTCTGTTTTCTAAGTTAGGACTGAAATCAATAATGCCAAGGACATGAATGTCAAGTCTGTTCTTGGTGTATGTAGCCAAACTTAATCTGCAAGGAGATGGACATGAAATCCTTCAGGGCATACGACAGCACTAAGACTTCCAGCCACACTTGGGTTAAATTATGGGAAAGCAATTAGACATTTGAAGTGACCTTAACCAAATCTTAAGGGAGTTATCAGTAAATAATCTGAATATGATAGGGATGGGAAATGAGCTCAATTTCAGTGCCAGTTCTCTTTGATATCTTTATCAATGATGCGAGTGAAGGAATTGAGTGCACCCTTAGTGAACTTGCAGATGACACTAAGCGCGGAGGCAGTGTTGACATGCTTGAGGGTAGGAAAGCTCTGCAGAGAGACATGGACAGGCTGGATTGATAGGCTGAGGTCAGCTGCATGAAGTTTAACAAGGCCAAGTGCTGGGTCCTACACTTGGGTCACAGCAGACTCAGGCAAAGCTACAGGCTTGTAGGAGAGTAGCTGGAAAGCTGTTCAGCAGAGAAGTACCTGGAGGTGCTGGCTGACAGACCGCAGGTACAAGCTTCAGCAGTGACTTCCTTCCTCACCATTTTCCTCTCCTCTTTTTCATATCAAACTTGTACTCTCTCAGAACTAAAGGAATAAATATTCACAAAATAAGGTGAAAAATGAGCATTCAAAGGTGGCAGAGAGCAAAGTCACTCCTAACAACAGTCATGCAGTTGGGAAGGGAATCTAACTTGCTCCTTGACATCAGATCAATATTCTGTCAAATCTTTCATACCAAACAACTAAGGGCTCCTGTGTCCACTACAGGGGGAACAAGTTACTGTCAGATTTTGACAGTTATCATGAAACATGAGCTATGTTTGTAGGGCTAAACTACCTTCTCCAGTTCTGTGTCTGGGTTGATTCAGGTTTTCTGATGGCTTGTATAAAAGATTAATTTAATTCCAGTCTCCATTCATTTCCCTTGGGTTGAGGGGGGAGGCACAGTGACAGACCATACGCTGTACCAATACTAGCAAGTGCCAGGTATGCATCAAGAATGGTGTCCATGGAGGTTTGCCAGTTCTTATGACTTTTAGCTTTAAATTCTCCCATTACTCCAACTCTGGATTGCTACTAGGCAGTATTGGTCAGCTATCTTCTGGCACAGACGAATAGGGCTGTGATGAAACACAAACAAGATTCAAATTCGTCCACCAGAGACATGGGTTACCGCAGTGGCATTCACCACCAGTCCTTGTCACTGACTCTGCATTTTACTCTAATCCATATTTCTTTCCTTTATGTACCTGTCTTCCATTACAGTGATTACAGTGGTCTATAGATGTGCTCTGAGTGCCAAGCAAACACAGCTCAGCTAGGAAAGGTTGACCAAATTACTGCCTCAATTTACATAGGTTTCTGAGTTTCTTCTGAAAAAAAATATCAAGATTCAAATTTATGGACTAAGACATCCAAAATCAATGATGATTTCTTTTAAGATGTCAAACTGAGGAGTTGTGTACCTGATTTCTGAGCAGACATCCATGAACTGGTAGTGTGTAGACAACTGGGGGCAGTAAAAGGATCAATTATCCCAAGCTGAGTTACCATGAGTGAGACAAATTTCATCCAACTTCTTGTTGCTGAGATACTCTGGATTGCAATACTGTATGCACTGATTAACTCCACAAAGCAAAGACATATAAAAGAGGCACTGGCATTCCTCATGAGCATTTGGTGGGTAGAGAAGGGCATGCAGCATGTCCATCTCTTAGTGCTATTACCATACTACAAAGACAGAGGTTTACTGGCCTTTGAGACCTTTCCACTCCTGGTAGCTTGCTTGGCACAGTCTAGAAAGCTTGAGGCCACAGCAAAAGCAGCTCTGAGTTTAACACAAACAGCAAGTCCCACTATGGATTACAGTGCATATGATCTGGACAGGTTGGAATGCTGGACGAAAGCTAACCACATGAAGTTCAATAAGGACAACTGCAGGGTCCTGCATCTGAGGAGGAATAACAACAGGCACCAGTACAGGTTGGGGGCTGCCCTGCTGGAAAGCAGCTTTGTGAAGAAGGACCTCAGAGTCCTGGTGGACAGCAAGTTCTGTATGGGCCAGGAATGTGCCCTTGTGGCTAAGAGCGTGAATAGCATCCTGGGCTGTATCAGGAAAAGTGTGTCCAACAGATCTAGGGAGGTTCTTCTCCCCCTCTACTCTGCCCTGGTAAGACCACACATGGAATACTGTGTTCAGTTTTGGGTTCCCCAGTTCAAGAGAGACAGAAACCTGCTGGAGAGAGTCCAATGAAGACCAACGAGGAGGACTGGGGGACTTGAGCATATCTCCTATGGAGAGAGACTGACAGACCTGGGGCTGTTTATTCTGGAGAAGAGAAGACTGAGAGGAGATCTCATCAATGTGTATAAAGATCTGAGGGGTGGGTGTCAAGTGGATGAGGTCAATCCATTTTTCAGTGGTCCACAGCAGTAAGGCAAGGAGCAAAGGATACAAACTTGAACACAGAAGGATTCATTTCAACATGAAGATAAACTTCCTTACAGTGAGAGTGACAGAGCACTGGAACAGGTTGCCCAGAGAGGTTGTGGAGTCTCTTTCTCTGGAGACTTTCAAAACCTGCCTGGTTGCATTCCTGTGTGGACTATCCTGGGTGATCCTGCCTTGGCAGGGGAATTGGACTTGATGATCTCTGGAGGTCCCTTCCAACCTCTAAGGTTCTGTGATTGCTGATAGTTGTCTATACATACACAAAGGATGCAAAGTCAAGCTTTTTACAGTTGTGTATGGACTAAAAAATTACCTGCCGATCCAAAACCAAAACATTTTTTAATTTTTAAAACTGCCTTGTTCTACTTGCAAGTTGACATTTTGTAAATGTTTGCAGCTATGTCCAACATTTTGCTCTAGTAGAATTCTGAATTATTAGATATTTAAATTAATTGCTTCTGTTTCATTCAATTAATCCCCATTAACTATTTGTTCTTCTTAGAAATCAAGTGAAAATGTATTTCCTAGCAACTGAATGTAGGGTGATACATCTGAGAAGCAACCTAGGATTCATAAATATTTGAGCACAGACAGAGCTTTGGGACTGAAAGTCTGACTCTCGACTGGCTTGCTGTGACATGATGAATAATAACTACATGCAAATGCTTTGACTCTACAGATGTAAAAAGGTTCTGGGCTCACAATAACAAGACAAGAAAGTTAGATTAAAATGGATACAGTTTCCTCAGAACCCCTATGTGTTGTTCACAGTGACATATTTCACAGAAAACTTTTGCAGATTATCAATCCCACAGTCTTTAGCACCTGGACAAGAAGTACCCACAGGAAGCACACAGCAGTTTGTGGCTGACCAAAACATCTACTTGATGAACAGGTGACAGGCTAAAACAATTTAAACATTGGAACCACTATCAACTTATTCATCATGATGAAGTAATGGTCAGTATCTGTCTGATTCCATCCTTGTTTCTCCAAGTTTGAAATTGTCCAGAAGAAAGTTTTGGTGCAGGGTGAATTTGAACAAAGGCACCAGTCCACTCTGAGGCACAGGTAAAGGGATTTTTGCATTTTTTTTCTGCTGCTGAACAAAATAGACCATCTCTTTCTTGTCTAATGTTACCACTGAAATGTTTTTCAATGCTCTTCAGTACAAAATCCAAGGAGAAGTGTTAAAACCCCACTAAGCGATTCATTTTAATATGTGCTAGAATTTTGCAGCCTTGGACAGAAAGCTGTTTGCAGGAGGAACATTTTATCAAAACTTGCATGGTAGCCCAAAATGAAACAAAAAACTTTATGTAAGCCTACTGTTGGAGAGTCTTCTAGAAACATCTACCCTCAGGCCCAGGAAGGAGCTTGGCAGATTGCTTGTCCTTCACAAATGCTAATGTTGCAATTGACCAAAATGGTGAAAGCCATTTTAAATGTGTAAAACCCAGAAAATGCAGAGAAGTTTGCAATCAATATTAACTACACTGGTGATTACAGCAAATGTCTTGCAAGAAAGCAAATGTCCTTCAAACACCGCAACTGCATCTGTTGCAATGAATTATATGTGCATGGAGCCTTTCCTAGGCTCTGCAGTGCCTACCCTACAACTCCCTTGGCCTCCACAATGAACTGGTAATAGACAGTCAGCCTATAGCAAATCAGCCACAGCCCACTAGATCCACCTAAGAGAGTGCAAGTTATCTTGGTCAAAATGATGGTAAGGATCTGGCCCAGCACCATGAGTGATTCCAGATGCTGGAGCCTCTGGCCTGACACTGATCTAATATTACCAAAGTAGACACTGAGTCCAAGGAACCAGGACTGCACCTAAAATTTTCTTCTCACTTCCTGAGTGAGGCATTAGTGGGTTATGACCTGACAGCATCATCTATCAGGCAGACATCTGCTGAACTGGATTACAGCTGATAATAGCTGTTTCTGTGTTCTTGTTCCATTTCCAGAGCAAACCTTAGGATTTTAAGATGCTCGTGTACACCTAATCTTATTCAACCCCACCTAGTCCAATACAATTGTGCTGGCTTGAGGCTAACTGGAATATTTAACGAGAGAAATTAGATCATTGGTTGTGAAAAGAAAACAATGACAATGTCTATTGGTTTGCTGAGTGGGATAAAAACTCAAAACATAAACAATGTAGGCACTTTTCTCCTGGGACGTTGTCTAGTTCACTTCTCTCTGTCTGGACTCTGTGTCACTTGATCTAATCACCTTTTCTTCTAACCCCCACCTGCTCTGACACCTCAACTCTAATTTCAACAATTAACACATAAGATACAGGTTTCCTATTTGTTTATGTGTGGATTCTGAAATAAAAAGGGAGTTGGAAACAGGGGTGGGGGTGTTACCTTGAGCCCTTATGGACAGTTTGCTTTGTCCAAGAGGGATTCGGGAGTTCCGTATTATTTCTAACTTGTATGTAATTGCAAATACTTGTATATATTCATTTTACTTCCAAAACCATCTGAGTTAGTCTGAGTAATTTCAAGTAGTGGGGGGATATGGGTGTGTGTGTGGGGGGAAGGTCTGTAACCCATTACGACAATCCTTTCTAAGATATTATTGGTGTAAAAAAAGCAAAGTCTGGATTCCCCACCCTCCCCTGTGGAACATATATTCTGAATTCTGGAGATTAATGTAGAGTGAATCCATGGAACAACTTAGAGTTTGCTCCCACACAGAAATTGCATCATTTTACAGCACATAAATTACATCGGTTTACACTTCCTTTAAGATTTTCAATCAGTGGGTTAAACTGAGAAGGGATAAGTAAGCTTTGTTAAAAGGTTTTGGCAAACAGAGCCCAACAGAGTCTGCCTAAGGAGCTATTTTTTAAAATAGGGTTTAAAATGAGTCAGGATTTCACTTTTCATCTTTTCAAAAGAAGGTGGGGGAAACAGGAAGAAGATTATGGCAAAAATGAGCATCACTGCACTAGATTTCCTCTCTGATGTGTGTGGGGAGGTACCCTTAGATTTACAGCACTCTACTTAGTAGGGTTTATGTACTCAATACTTCTATTCTTGATATTTTTCAGAGAGATATAGTGCAGTGAACATGACTTCATAAAAGACATGTGACACAACAAGCAATTTTGGAAGGATAGTGTTTTTTCAGGGAGGCAATGCATTAAAAAATGCATCTCCTCACAAGAAGTTGTTCAATTGTGCTGCACTGAGGAAGCCAAATCCTAGTGAGCTCCCCTGAAATGTTGGTGGAAGGGCGTGAGGGAGGACCAGGACACAGTGACTGCTTGGAGAGCATGTGGAAAGTGCTGCTGCACCACGCTGTTGGATGTACTCACATGACTATTCCACTGCTATGTATGATATCAGCCGTCTTGCAATTATTAACCTTTCAGACCAAGGTCAGTGAGGCTGCAGAGCAAGTTTGCCACTCGGAGCTGATGGTGCTCCCTGTCTGGTCAACGTACCCCCACAACACAAGTTACATTCAGGACAGTTGCCACCATCTCTCACCTTCATAGCCTGCAGCAGGGAACCCAACCGCAGGGAAGTGGATGAGATATGACAAAGGCACAGCAGGTTCACTTTACCTAGATCAGCTTCACACAGCAGTGCACATGAGTAAGCAAGATAAGGAGTACAGATCACAGCCTTGAAATCATGCTGGCAGCTACTAATACAAATATATCGCCTCTCATCCATACTGACGACACCATTGGAGGACACTGTCACTATCTGCGCACTTGAAATGTGAAATTGTCCTGGTTTGAAGTGAGTTTTTCTTTCTTCTGTTAGCTGTCTCTACTTTTTTAAAGTTTGGGGTTGATTTAAATGACATTTATGCTCCGATAGTGCTCAGAAACCCTGACCAGAACCATGACTGCATCCTACTGAAACTGTAAGCAAAGACTGGGAAGGTGCCAGCTTAGTTAAAGGTTACTCCTGCCCTTCAAAACTTTTTTTTTTTTTTTTTTTTTTTTTTTTGGAAAAGAGAAATATCTTTTTTTGTCTCATT
>VWYK01003190.1:0-20844 GCA_013399775.1 Semnornis frantzii
TCGGTGTAAACATTATGACTGGAGGAGAGAAAGGTTCTTGTTTTTCACAAAGTAAAATGTTGTATGTTACAGTCTCAGTATCCTCATGGTTCTGATAAGCTTCTGTGTCTGTTGGGGAGTGTGTGAGCATTCCCTGGGCCCTGACTGCTCTGTAGAGGCCATACGGATGCTTGTGAGCTGTAATCGCACTTCCAAAGTTGAGGCAGCGGCCAGTTTTATTGTATTTATTGTATTTCTGTTGGATATTGGAAGCTGACAGAAATCACAGTGAGTAATGGAAAGAATGTTTCTCAAATAGCTTTTTAGGAGAGAGAAACTGTGCCAGAAAGATTGCTGGAGACTAGAGCACATCAGCTAGTTCAGCCTGTATGAGATGCTTACATGCACATATGTATATATGCACATCTCTTTTCAACAAAACATTTTAGCAAAAGCTGACTAGAGGGAAACTTCTGCAAGAAGTCAGAAGGCAGCAGGATGAGGCAGAGTGATCAGAAGAGCAAGAAGCTCAGAAAGCTGCTGGAAAAGAGTTTGAGAGGATTTTGCTTAACTTCCCAAAGAAGGCTTACCTGCCCCCTCCAGCATACCTCTGTCTGGGTGAGCTATGCGCTGTGCCATGGAATACCAATGTGGAAACAGTAGCCAAATACTATCTCAGATGAATTTATATTTGAAGTACATCTTCAGACTGGTATTTTGGGGATAAATGATGAGTAAGACTGGAGCCTATGAGAGATGTGACAACATCCCTTGGAGAAGATCTTATGAAACTCTGTATGTGTGTGCAATCTGTTACGTAAGCTGCTTTTCTCCATCACATAATGTGTAACGTTTATGTAGTGTCCTATGAGGTGGAACCCTTTGGTTCAGGCAAGAACAGAGTAAGAAGTTATCAGTCAGAACTGTTAAAAAATTGTTTGACTTTCACGTAGGATAGTTTTACCTTCCTTAACTTTCTTTCCTTGGGGATATTCTCTATTGCGTTGAATCACGTATCAGGAAGGAGCCTTTCAGCACTGCAGCAGAGATTTAGAAGCTTCTGTTGAAGTCCACAGAAAAGTTCCCATCCAGCTTTAATTTCTGTTATGCCAAACACTTACACTTTCTGAGGAAAGTCCTGTGAAATAACAGGAGTTACTCCCTTCTTCATGGGAGCTACAGTATCTTATTAAAGAAATCAGTGCAAACTGTGCAGTTCACACTAAGCTTCAGGTTTGTGTGGTTTCACATTACTTGTGCTGACCAGAGTGCATCAACAAAGCTAAACACTGCAGGGCCTGCACTTGTGTTTGGGTTCAGCACCCCACAGTCAACTGGTGCAGGCTGAGGCTTCTCTACCACACAGCAGCTTCATGATCTCCCCCTGCTATCTCTTATGGCTAGTCTATTAAGCTGCCTAAAAAGCAGTCAGTCTGTAGCTATCCTTCTGCATTTAGTTCTTCATTACGTTATTGACTAGTGGAACTTTGAGACTGCTCAGCCAATTGCAAGAAGCCATTGTTAATAAAGGACTTTTTTTTTTTAATCATGCGGCACTTTGATCAGAAAGTGTCCCAAAGAGACAAGTACATGTTGCATCCTCAGCAAGCTGCTGCTTCTTCACTTCTTCCTTCTGCCAAACAGTGTGCTGTAAGGGATGTCTCTATTCCAAAGGACCTATTTTTGTTGCAGAGATGTTTCAATGTTAAAGATATTTAGCAGCTAGATGAAATTCCCCTGAAAGCCAGTAAAGTCTTGTTATTCAAACAGTACTAGATACCTTTCAGAAAACTCTATTTACATAGTTTCGATGACTTAGCCTGGTAGCAGCTGTATGTATTTTAAATTCATTCTAAAAGTGTTTGCCTTTTTTGCTTAAGATTCCCCCCACACACCCGAGAGTAGAGCACCACTGTACATACAATCAGGATATAAACCAATTTGCTCTAATTATGGTGTCTGTCAACATTTGCATATGACTATTCTGCTAGGATTGTGTTGTGTGGCCATTGCCATCCTGTTCAATACTGCTCAAATCAGGCTGTTTAGAGGTGCTTTTTCTTGGAATTGGCAGTGTAATGTCACATTTATCCTGATAGATTAAAGAGCAGGTGTGCTGCCAGGCAGCCTACCATGAGTGCTGTAAAACAGAACATGAGCAGAGTGGGTGTGATACAGCTCTTAGGATACAAAGCTAAAGCTCTGCACCAATCAAGATCAAAGGGAGAAAAAGGTGTGTGAAAGCTGATGGTTTAAAGGAAAACAAAGCTGGGGGTTTAATGGAAAACAAAACAATAAAAAGTCATCATAAAGCAGACAATAAGCTGTTGCTGAAAAAAATTACTGTGTGGAACTACCCCCAGCATGCAAGATACCCAGCAAGTAAGTGGCAGAAGATTCATAGTTACCATTACAAGTCTAAAACTGCATTGACTAATAGCTGAAAGATATATACAAAAATATTCAAGCTCTATCACTGCTGGAAACTTTTTTAGATAGCAGCTATCTGTGAAATTAAAGCAGTCCCAAATGAATTTGTCCCTCATAGTATCTCTTCCTCTACTAAGAAAGAGCTCTGCCTGTAGCAAGCCTGGAGGTGTATAGCACTCTCATTTCTTCCCATCAGATCCACCTTCCCTAATGTTCTTAAAGTAATCTTGTCTGAGACAAGTATTTTCATTCTTAAAATATTTCTTTTCTTTTTTCCTTTTTTTTTTTTGCTGTACCATTCATTGTATTACTGAAATGCAGTGAAATTCCTTCTTCCCAGGGAATTAGAACTCAAGTCAGGCATAGTACTGTATAGCAGATTCAGAGGTATCATATCCTATAACCCAAGAGACATCAGACAGTGTTTTTCTTGTAAAATGTTGCACTGTACCTGGTATGAAATATGACTCTCTAGTTTTTTTTCCTGTTTCCTGAGTGCCTGCCAGATGCTACCATCTTGTTAAATCATGCCTTTCTGAGTTCATACTTCACTTCTAATAGGTAGTCACACAACGTAGGAGTTTCTGGTGGTAAAAAAAGTCTGTCACAATGAGAACTCCACAATCTACTATTCCCACCCACAGCATTCACTTACAGGTTTTCTGTTCTCCTTTGTATTTAGGAGAATACCTAAGAAGAGCCTGACTCTGCCATCTTTGCACCCTACCTTCAGTTAAGTTTCCCCTGAGCCGTTTCTTCTCCCGGCTGCACAACCCGAGCTCTTTTAGCCTTTCATCCCAGGAGTCATGTTCCAGTTCCTTAATTATCTTTGCAGCCCTTCATTGGGCACTCTCTGGTATGTTGAATTCTACTGGGGAGGTCAGAAAATAATAGCACTCCAGGTGTGGCCTCACCAGTACTGAGTAGAGGGGAAAGATCACCTGCCTTGACTTGCTGGCAGTGCCTTTTCTAATGCAGCCTGGAATACTGTTTGCTGCCTTTGCCACAAGGGCACATTGCTGCCTCATGTTCAACTTTATGTCCACCAGGACCCCCCAAGTCCTTTCCTGCAAAGGTGCTATCCAGCTGGTTGGCCCAAACATATATTGGTGCATGGGGTTGTACTTCCACGGGTGCAGAGCTTTGCCCTTCTCTCATTGTTAAACTGAGAAAAGGTTTGTGTCAGCCCAGTTCTCCAGACTGTCCAGGTCCTTCTGACTGGCAGCACTACCTTCTGGTATATCAGCCACTCTTCCTAGTTTGTCTTCTGCATACATGCTGCCCCATCATCTTGATCATTAATGCAGCTGTTAAACAGGAGTGAACCCAGTATTGATGCCTGAGGTACACCACTAATTGCTAGCCTCCAACTAGGCTTCATGCCAATTTTCATTCCACTTCAAGGTCCGCTCACCCAGCCCATACCTCAACAGCTTCTCTGTGAGGAGATCTTACAGGATACAGTATCAAACGCCCAGGTAGACAATATCTACTGCTCTCCCCTCCTCTACTAAGGCAGCCGTTTCATCACAGAGGGTTATTGAGTTGTTCAAGCATGACTTTCCCTTGGTGACACTTAGGAGATTCTTACACACTGCAGGTCTTCAAACAAAAGATAAGAGAAATTGTGATATGACTGTTGGGGGAAGGGAAGCAGGAACAAAAGTCACTTTCTGCCTGAGAGTCTGGAATCTAAAACTCTGGCTGACGTTACTGTGAGAAACTAGATATTTTTGCTAGGCTGGGTTTTTGAAAGGGGAGAGATAGTCCAAGTGTCTATGTGAGGTATGACCTATAAACATTAGTAAAATAGATTATACTTCCATTTTATGCTATGCTTTTGTCACTGTTTTCTGTCCTAAATACAAGCCAGTCTCTGAAAGCATGACTTCTGCAGCATTCATACTGGTATCACTGGTGCCAGAAAGGCTTGTTATCTCTAAAGAAAAAAGAATCGTATTACTGTATCCTCAAAGTGAGGAAAATAAAGATTCAAGTTGTTAAAAAAAGATTAAGAGCATCAGAGAGCTCTTGACTGGCTTTGTTGCAGGAGGCAGCGCTTTTCTCCTCCCAGTGCAGAAACAGGACTTAGGTTTTCTGAATTAGCAATCACTGCTGCCCTTCAGTGCTTGCCATGGTGCCACCTGCATGGCCACAATGCACTCCTTCACCCTGATGTCTTTATGTTCCACTTCCCCTTTCCCCACTGCTTGCTTATCACATCAGAGAGCTTCTGTCTCAGTCCACTGTTAATAAGATGACTTATTTGCCATTAAAACTGTTGTTGGTTTTTAAGAAGTGTTTGAAGAAACCTTAGAAAATTCTGATCACTTCTTGGAAATGAGACTGAATAGCAGAAATGGCTTCAGTGGAATTGTTTACTGTTATGCTGCAATATTGGTGTAGCCAGCACGGCTGTGCAGGGGATGTAAGACCAGAGCCATTGCATACCTTTGGGAACACTCCATTGGATCGAGCTGCACCACATGAAACAAGCAGTTGCATTTTACAGGGATCCTTGCTATGATTTACTTTGTAGCAACTGTATAACCCAGAACGTTTGTTTTATGAAAGCAAGGATAATAATTCACCAAAGAATATTTTTAATAACCTATTCCCTAAAACTAGTAAGTTCTCTACATTATACAGCAAAGTGTACAGCTGTACAGAGAGGCCTGGGGCATGAGGGAACCAAGCAAATCCTAACAATAAGAGAAGAAAGGTAGTATTAAAGATAACTGACCATAAGGGCCTTTGAGTTTCTGTTACAGCCCAAACCAGCAATACTGGGTTTTGGAAGGATCGCTTTGTTAGTATCTTACACACTTGTCCAGAAGTGTTGACCTTCACAGAGGCCTCTTTAGGCACAAACCAACAGCTGACGCAGATGGACTGATGGGACAGTAAAATTATGCTTTGCATGAGCAACAATGTGTGTCTGTGCAAGAGATAGAGGACCCTTCCCTGATTTCTGGAGGGAGAAGCCATGTTGGCAGGGGGCAGACCCACCAGTGAGGAGGAGTCTGACGGAGGCCACTTTTTCTCATGCTGTCTGATGGTTTTACACTAAGCACATGGTTGGTACTAGGAAGCGCAGCTTTTTTGAAGATTTTTTTTTTTTACTTTGGTGTTCTCCCAAACAGAGAATCCCAGAAGGGGGCAAGGAAGCAGCAGGCTGGGCTAGATACGTAGCATCCATGCACGCTTGAGAGAGTGACACAGCAGAGACAGCCCCAGGTGCGCGGGTGATTTACATGAGCAGCAGCAGCGGTGAGAGACCCAGCGTCGAGGAGAGAGCAGCGTCAGTTCCTCGATGGAATTGAGCCATGGTTAAAATTCAGTCAAAGGCCGTTTGTAAAACTGTGGGTACCCAAACAGAGCCCACAGGTAGGCATGCAGGCATCCAGGCAACTGGGTGCAGTGAGTGTTGGAGCCCGGCACTCAAAGCTGAGGGTGGCAGAGACAATGCCTGTATCAGGAACAGCAGGATGGGGGAAGTTATTCTTCCTCGGTACTNGCAATGGAATGAGGGGACACAGTCTCAAGTAGTACCAGGGGAGGTATAGGCTGGATATTAGGAGGAAGTTCTTGACAGAGAGAGTGATTGGCATTGGAATGGGCTGCCCAGGGAGGTGATGGAGTCACCATCCCTGGAGGTGTTCAAGAAAAGACTGGATGAGGCACTTAGTGTCATGGTCTATTGATCGGATAGGGCTGGGCGGTAGGTTGGACTGGATGATGTTGGAGGTCTCATCCAACCTGGTTGAGTCTATGATTCTATGACGTGAATGACACTAAGCCTGCAGGCAGCAGGACCTTTCCAGAGGCAGGAAACTGACTCTGTGGAAGTGCCTTCAGTTTCCGGGGATGGCAGTGACAGTTCTGAAGTGCTGCCAGGTCCCTACCTATGATTGAATGTGATACTTTGTGGGACTATTACAGGATTAGATTAGATTTGAAGAGAGATATATTAGCTCAAAACATAAAATGCTGCCTTGGTTTTTATTGATATTTACATAGTACTTTTCCAAGACCTTTAGGCATATCCACAGTGACTGATGGTTTGTTGTGATACACATAAGATGAGCCATGATGTCTGCGTGTCACTGTTAATATTTACTGATGGCCTGTGGCTGAGCCTTTCACCCTGAGAAACAAGGGGTATGTGGCAGCTTCATTGAGAAATCAGACATGCTGGTACAGATGAAATCCTAGGAATGGTGAGGCTCTCCAAAAGGCTGAACCAAGGGCAAGTCTGGGGCTTTTATTGTGAGTTCCCTCAGACTGGAAGTATGAAGGGTCTTGAGGAACAAGTGTAATGATTCATCAGATTGCTGACTGGCTTGGAGTGCCTTTGGCTTGCAATGTAACTGACTTGGGATGTAGTGAGAAACAGTGCATTAATCCCCTCCCTGCTACCCTCCCTTCAGCATGAAAAGTCAGCAGTGTTGGTCTTAAGAGAAGTTGTAGGGCACAAGTGACAGGTTAAACAAAGATTACATGGAGAATCCTTTGATTTTTGTACTGCTTCTCAGAGTCTAGCTGCAGATGGAGGTCAGAGCAAAAAGCTCTGGAAGAATCCAGCTGTGCAAAGACTGTGGACCCCCTCCTGTGGAGTGATGGAAGGCCAGCATTGACTCAGCCTCTCTCTTCAGAGCCAGAATTGTTTGTGAGAAGTGCATCAAGCCAGTGCCTGGCCTAGCTGCTCCCATCTGGGAACCTCATCTATGTACAAATACTGGAACCGCATTGGTCTTCCAGGCCAGTACATTAGATGTATGCCTGCCCTGATCTGCTCGAATTAAGGATGAGTGTGACAACAATGCAGGCAGCAGAGCTGAACATCCTGTCTGAGAATAGGGGAATAGGCAGATTTTGGGAGAAGGAGGAAAAGTTGGGAAGGAGCCTCTTTCCTCTCTGTTATCAGGCAGATGGTGATGCCTTCTCCAGACACAGTGGATCGAGAACTGCTAGGATTAATGATGCCTCTCTACTTCTACACTTCCCAAGTTAAAACTTTCGTGTTGAGAGGAGTAACATGAAATGCTCTCAGTCATTTTTCCTCTTCTTACTATTAGATGCTTAGGAATCTGCCATACTGCAGGGAATGGTTCCTTTGTGACAGATGCAGAAGAGATCAAAAATTCCCTCCTCCTATTTCAGATTAAAAATGCAGCTCTTTTTTTTTTTTTTTTTTTTGTTTCCTTTTCCTTCTCCAAGCCCAGCAAATTAAGAATTCTGTCCAAGATACTGATTTTACTCACTGACCACAAATAACAGTAGAAACAATGCACTAGTGGTCCTCTGTGATATCAAGTCCCAAAAGACTGTGGCCTCTTCCTTATTTTTTAACAAACAGATTTATGTGTGTCGTGGGTTTAAAGAAAAACCGACAAAATAAAGTTCTCAAACGAATTGGAGAAAAAAACG
The DNA here is from genome assembly GCA_013399775.1 of Semnornis frantzii. Taxonomy (NCBI): domain Eukaryota; kingdom Metazoa; phylum Chordata; class Aves; order Piciformes; family Ramphastidae; genus Semnornis; species Semnornis frantzii. Next base: position 7,840 of record VWYK01003190.1, read on the forward strand.
CAGAATTGTATTTGGAGAGAATTTGCAGATAGAAATTACAAGGTAGATACAGAATACATAAGCGAGCCCCCTTGAATTTTCCCCCATCCCAAAACTAAATCTATCATCCCCGGTGCTCCAATCCTCCCCCCCATGCCTCTGCCATCCAAGAGGCCTAAAGCACAGCCTCTGCAGGCCCCGACCAGGTCTATCCTTACATGTTTGTCCGATAATGTAGCTCCTGCCCGGCAGAAGGCTGGAGGGGGAGGAGAAGAGAGCGAAATGGCCTTGCCGTGAGCTTATGAGGAGATAGCAGAATTGTGGGATTGAATAACAATCTTCAAGTCCCAAGAGGACTTTCTTAACCCCATAATTCCCAACCTGGGACAATGTGCTACAAACCTCCTCTGTGGGAATGAAAACAATATCAATTTAAATTCAGTTGATGTGAGCATGGATGACTCCACCTGAAAAAACAGTTAAATAAACCTTTCTTGCAAGAGAAAGGGAGGGCTTCAATGCTCCCCATCCCCCAGCACGGGCACAGAGCTCATGTCACGTGAATAAACAGGCTTGATGCCCTGGTAACAGAAATCTCAGCTGTTTCAGAATTTTCTCTGGACTGGAAAGCAACTTGCAAAGCAGGGATGTATTATGTTAAGAGCAGGGAGAAGAACTGTGTGTTTGTCCTGGCATAACAATGACTTGGCATGGGCTCAGTTCTGCTAAGCAGCTTCATTTCTGGGGCCAGCCTGTAAACTCAGGAGGAAAGTATCTAAGCAGCTGATCTAACTTCTGTGGGGCGGTTTCTTTTTAAAAACCACCATCAACTTATAATGTGATTTATCTTCTAAAGGAATAACATCTCCACCCTTAAATCTCAAGGACACACAACTCTGGCAAGCCTTTTCTAAATAATGTTCTTTAAATCATTTAGATGTGTCATATGACCGTGCTGGAGGTTGCTGCAGCATTACCTTTCTCTTCAGAGGAAGAGGCTGAGACTTGGTTTGAGTGTGTATGGTGTCACACATAAGGGTGTTCCTTAGCAGTAGGTATTTTGTATCCCAGTCACCTGAGCCATGTCAATTACGCTCTATAAGCTGAGTTCATGCATAGCAGTTTCAAGGACTGTCTGTGCAGCGCTCTTTCTTTACTTATTCCTTTTCCCATTTATTTTTTTAAATAGAAATTAAGACATAACTGACATTGTACATACTACATTAGGTATAATGGTGAATGTAGGAGTGCTGAGGACAGAGAGTAGAGAGCTGGGTACTACAACAGAGCAAGCAAACTTGAAAAGGAATCAAGGTTTACAACATCCTCTCTGTTTTGCTTAAGCCTGCCTGTACACGTGATCAATGAAGGTAACAGTGACTCTACACCCACAGCAGTATGCTTCAGGGCAATAATAAAATTGCTTTCAGCTAATTTTCAAAATGGTGTCCTTTGCTGACAAGACTGCCAGTAGTGGGAGGCCCCTGAGTCACTTGTGGGATGCTTTGCTGCCTGTGTTCCAGCAGTGCTCAGGCAGTGCCTCGCAGAGCACAGCACTAGCAGCTGTGCGGGTGGATCAGCTGTGCTGCTCTCTGCTCATTTGTGTTGTCGTAACTGATGTATGACTAAGACCTTAAGGTTTAAGAAAAAGAGAACTGAATTTCTTATTGTAGACTTCAGTTTTAATCCCCGTAAGAAAAAAAAAATATTCTTCCCCAAACACTAGCTGCCAAGGATCTGCCAGGTAATGTGTCAAGCCAGAAGCTGATCAGATCATCTGGAGGGATAGTTGTGTGTACTAGTTGCAGCAGAGAATAGGCAGCTCTGTGTATACCTGTTAATGGGTTTCTAAGGAAAATGAGGGATCATCCCTACCTGGAGGAGCTACCTAAGGAGTAGGATACAGAGACACATCTTTGCAGAGAAGACAAGACAGTGTTAGAAATAGCAGTTTCCCTTGGAAATTAAAATGCCTATAAACCATGTGTTCTAACAGAAAAGCTGAAGTAAACCATATGCCTTTCTTACCCATGTTTTCCTTCTTCATATTGGTCCATTGTTTTTCAGAGGCCAAGTCGTCCTCAGGCTCTTTTCTCTTTGCTTTTTCCTTCAATTGAATCCATCCTTTGTTTTCTTGAAAACGGCCTCCCTCTTCCTACCCCTGTAGGGTTGCTGTTTTGCCCACTTTTTCCTTTCCATCTCTAAAAGTGCCGTTGAAAAAGCTAGAACCACCACATGGCCTGTTCCGGAGCAGGACAGGCCACTGGACACTGGGATGCAGGAGTGTACCAGTGGGATTCCCCTCCCTGACAGTAAGCTACTTACACTATAGACGCAGTGGAGAAAAATACGCATTTTGAGGGTATAAATGCGTATTTATATGCATTTATAAGTGTGTTAGATTATGCTTTTGATTGAGTGTCCAGATCTTTAGTGTCCAGATCAATCAGGGTTGTGACTATTTAATCAATACTTCATTTTTCAAGTATACTACTGAGCAGCCTAGCAAATGACTTGGGAAGTCACCAATCTTTAAAGTGAAATAACACTGTGATTTTACTAAAGACTATATCTTGGCTAAGTTTTACTTTGGCTACTGCAGGATTTGGGTTTGGGCAGTTACTTTTGCCTTTTTTTTTTAAGCTTTGGACTCTTGCAATAGGAAGTTGTATTATTTCTTTAATTGACAAAGGCTGATTCAACATCTGCAGCCACAAGGATCAGAACTGGAGTTCAAGAAGACACTTCTCTTTACAGCTTCCTTTGTCCACAGAGCAGCTAACCCTTCCCTGAGGGCTGCTGATGTTTTGGGGAACAGTGTGTCAGAGGATATGGAATGCTTTTCTCTTTGCTTACTAGCAGTTTCCTGTCCTCACTACAGGGTGACAGTAGAAAAGTTCTCTGAATCAAAACAGCCCTGTGAGCTGTGGCAGGTAGGAGAGGAGGCAGGCAGCAAACTGGCCAGGGTTTGCTCCTGTGTTCTTTCTCCTTGAAGGAGAGTGCGGATAGATCAGCTGGAATCAACAGGTTACAGTGCCCTGAACAGTGCATCTGGGTAAGAGTACTTGAAGTCAGACAAAGCACAAGATGTGAGTGAAAGGCTGAGCAGAGTGCTCAGAAGGAAACCTGCCTGATGCAGTGGCTTTGGCAGTGTTACCAGGTCTCTCAGTTTCATTATGGATTCGTAATACTTATGTTATATGAAATTCTCAGTCTGTTCTCAAAAACAAACAAATCCCCCAAGAAAAAAACAACTTTTCGTCAAGGAGAAAAAGATGGCAAATACAAACCATAAAGTCTGAGACTGCAGATCAAAGAAAAGTCCTGTCTGCCAGCAGAATCCGAGGTTAACTGTAAATTTTCAATATTATACTCAACCCTATCCATTTCTAGGGTCCCACTCAGAGATTTTGAGCATTTCTCTGTTTTGTCAAGTGTTAAGACACATCAAGGTCAGCTCATGATATTTTCTCTTTCACTTTTTACTTTATCCCAAATCTGAGGTCACCAGATGCAGCTGTGCTTGCTGTTGCACAATTGATGAACTGCAGATTAGCACAATTGAAACTGTCTTGCTATTTTCATCTATGCTGACTTTTACCAAACAGCATTTATATTCTTTCTCATCCCACAGCTTTACCCTATCCTCCTTTTGTCATGCAGTTCTCTGCCAGGTTCCCCAAAGGAACATCCTGACTGGTAAAGGGAAGGACTCTTCATCCTCTGCTTCTGTGACTGACTGGGTTTACAACCTCTGTAAGCTGAGGTGCTGGTAATGTCTTTGAAAAAAAAAAGCAACCCACGTGTTCAGTTCCATGCATATGAGAAATGAAATAACAGGGCATCTGGTTATTACTTTTCTTGTACACTTCTGGATTTTGTTGAAAGAGAAAGCTCCTGCTTAGTCCTTATTATGGTGACAGCTTTATACAGCTGCTCCTTTCCTCATTCACCTCTTTCTCAAGGCAAGAGAGCTGCACGGTTCCAGGTGCCCACAGCTTGCAGGTGTTGTGCTGGTTTAACAATGTGCAGTCAATCTCATGCATTTTAGACCACAGGCAAGAAAATGGCCTGTCAGAGCATCAGTATTTAAGTAAGACAAGATGGTTCTGATGTTGTGCAGTGTACTGTGGGATAAGCATTTTTAAGCTTACCAGTTAGATCGGCAGGAAATTTGATTCTTGTTAGCCCTAACATTTGCAACTTTTTTTGCTAGAAAAATCTCGTGCTCTGATGGTGGGGAAAAAAATGTGTGAGAAAGAACAACTTCTCAATGCAACCTCCTTGATTATGTCCTCCCTCTTTTCACTTCCCATCATCTGAGCAAAACACAAACATAGCACAGCCAAGGACCACAAAAACAATTGTAGTGCAAGGAAGATGCTTGTAGTTTTCCCTCAGGTGACTAGTTCAATTCTTCCTACTGGTGCATTCAGGCTAAAGAAGAAACTGATGCAGAACTCGGTTTCCGCAGCCTCAGATTTTTGGCAGTTGCACGCATTAAAGGTACTTAAGAGAGAAGAGGATGCAGCCTGAAAACAGCAAGAACTGGCTGCATTTGAAGTTGCAAAGTGGCTGAATTTTCCTTGGATCATTTGAGAGTGGGCACGAGGACAGGCTGTGAGTTGCTTTCTCCTGTTATATTTGAGCTCATGAGTTCACTTTTAATTCCTAATAGCCTTGCTTACAAAATTTATTCTGCTGTTGATGTATAAGGCTCAGATTAGAGCCATGGGGACACAACAAGACAGGAAGCTTCTGGAGACAAAGCTGAGAGCAGTAAGCTAAAGTAAAAGGATTGTCCCAGCTGAATGGCAAATTTGTGCTAAAGTTTTTATCTTTTTCACCCACAACCAAGTATCTGACTTTCTCTCTGCTAGTTGGCCGTCTTGTGATTAATGGAGCAGTGTACCTTGAGGATGAAGTTTAAGATCCTAAGATAGATGAAGCCTTTCATAACAAAATTGATTTCACTGAGGGAGATCTAATGCCTGGTCTTCACACTTACTGTCAACAAAAGAAAATAAGTTTTATAAACTGTGGACTATTTGCTAGTGTCATTAGTTTTAGCCTAAAACAATAGCATTTTACTTCTGAAGATCTGCTGCTGTTGTCATGCATAGGATTCTCTTTATTAACACACAAAGCTGAGTGTCTCTGAAACAAAAGTGCTGCTATGGGTGTCCTAATTGGTATACTTTCTGTTGTCGGTACCTCTGGAGTCAGTCTGTTGCAGTCAAACACAGACCCAGCCCATGACTATCCTAAGCAGTGGAAGCCAGAAGGCATGGCAGTCTGCAGCTGCTGTGGAAACCCTCCACGGTTTGCAGTTGCACATAAGCTTTGCAGTGTTCTGCTCTCCACAGCAGCAGTCTAGGAACTGGATTTGGAGCCACGTGGTTTTTTTTCTAGTATATGATTGGGATTATGACAAAATCTTTTTTATGCTTAGAGCTAGAGCTCAGAGGCTCCTCTCTACACCTATCTTTGAAGGTTGGTTCTTGAAAGAAGAAAAGTCCAAAAGGAGAAGAGGAAGATGTTTTGCAACCTGACTCTTGCTTGTTGAACCACAGAGCAAGATTGGCAGATGTCACTGAGTTGCCCTCACAGGCTGCTGTGTGAGATAGTGCTTTAAAGTCCCATATGCACATTGTCTTCTGATACAGCTCAAAGCAATCCAAAATAGCATTCCAGAAATTACACTCTGATTATTCACCAGAATATTTTCATGTCCCTTACCTCATACCCAGACCAAGTTTATTGCTGTTCGACTACTGTGCCCCTTTAAGTTTGGGGCCCAGTGACAGAAAAGGTTTGTCATGTCAACCTTCTTCCAGGATTCTGCAGCATACATTCTTCTTTTACACTAAAATAAATAAACAACATTTTTAGAATAATAAGAAAATGTTTATACTCAAATAAGTGGAGCAGCATGGGAGTCCTTATAGGGTTCATAGATAGGACAACTTCCTGAGTATTTTTAATACTCAGCCTCTTTCAGTCGCCTTTAGATTTTTTGCTCTGGGGTTCACTGCAGACACTCAAAACTCAGGTCCTCCCTTTTTCATACTATCTTAAAACATTACTTTTTTGCTTCTCTGGACCTATGTGCATTTCCCCTGCTCTTAAAATATTAAACAGATGTTCTTTTAGATATAAGTTAGCTTAAAGTGCTATCTATTAGTTTCATTGACTGTATCCTATGAAAAGCTGTGATAAATACAGCTTTTTCCAAAGAAGTATAAACAAGAAAATCAGATGTGTTAGATATAAGTATAAATATCCACCTACATTAGAAACACTTGGGATGCTGTGAATAGGAGTATTTACCATGTGAGTAATTTAATTTTGTGATTTACTAGAGCTAGACTTTGTGCAGGTTTACTGTTTAATGTGACCCTGATACTAATTAAATTATCTGTGTTTTTGTGAGAGTGGCACAGAGTGTAACCTACAGTGAAAACAGAAGTGATGTTCAACTTGTCTGGCTTAGCAGCAGGATTTTCCTTTCTGTCTAGCATGCTTCCTGATGCATTTTGCAATTATTTTAACTGCCAGGTAAGGATTATTCTTCTGGGACATTTTCTTAAGCTAGTTAAGCTCACTGGAATTATTTTTTTTTCTTTGGTGATGTTAATTTCTTCTTTGCTTACTCTTCTGTTGCTTTTTAATCTCTCTTCCAGACCACTTGTCCTGATTATTGGTTAGTATTTATTGTATCAGGAGGGAAAGGGTCTCTAGTCAAAAGGAGTTTCAAACCACAATATGTAGATACACCTCTGAATGAGCAGTCAACCACAATTAGCATCACTTAGTATACCCTTACCAACATACCAGCACCTTGCGTACAAGCTGGTTTGGCCAAGGGGCTGCTGGGTGGTTTAAGTATCTACCTGTCTGAAGGATTTGGATGGGAGTCAGGATGTGTGTGTATGAGATATAACCTGAGGTAAATAACTTCCTGTTCTAAAATAGGTGAGTGGTAAGAGTTCTGATGGGGTGGCCACTAGGGCATTGCAGCAATACATTCCTGAATATTCCTGGTAACAGGGCTTCAATTAAACATTCTCTCCTATAACAATGAATAAATTGTTTCCTTCTTCCTATACTCAATATATAAGCCACCTTTGAACCTTGTTATCTGTTACTTAGGTGTGCATTGTGTCTCTAGCTCCTGGCAGTTCCTGTAATTTCTATTGCAAGATTGGATTAACCTGTTAGAGAAAGATCTGAGAAGAATGACACCATCTTCTGCTACTTTTCATCATACTGAGTCAGTACTGCAGAGGATGTTTGGTTTTTTTTTTTCCAGTCTGGCATTTTTTGGTCATAAATGAAACTTTTGTTCCATTACTGACTATTTCTGGTGCTTAAATCCAGAGCTTCCTATCTCCAACTAGTGAACATATAGATCTCCAGAAATGGGCAGGGATTGATGGGAAATGGTGATTGGAACAAGGGACTTTGAATATAGGAAGAAAGTAAAAGGTAAGTCAAATGCAAATGAAGGTGGCACTTACTCAAAATGCTTGCACTTTGAAAAGCACTGGATAGAATCATTCAATGAGGTATGAATTCTGGATGTGAGCTGAAAATAGCTGAGTTTAGAGGAAACTGGACTCAAGCCCTGGTTAAAGACTTCGCCTTAGAATCTGTATCTTAAAAGCTTCCATAAAAAAGCCCTTTCCGCTGTCTCAGTCACTCTAGGCTGCAGAATAGTGGGATAAATTTGTTACTTTCTGTGTTGCACTTAGCTCCTGAATGGGGACAATTCTTGGCATGTCAGTGCTTTGCAATGAGGTCATTAAAGTATCAATCAGTGTTCTCAATCTCACAGCTCTAGAAAGTTGACAGCTGAGGTGGATTGAGAGTCCTGTTGTCTGCAGAAAACACTGAGAGATGCTGAGTTTACTGAGCTTTAGTGGAGCTATTTTGGGACCTGGAATTCCTGCTTATCAGCTATAAACTTCTGGGCTAAATCATTTCTCACCAGATTGTTTTCAATTAAGCCATCCTGTCTCTGATTGTGGGCACTGTAGAGTAATTCTAGTTTGAATGGAGACACACAGTTAAGTGACTTATGACTACATGTGTCTCTAGCTTTATGTGCATTTCTGTTATTGAATCAGCCTACACATAAACTAAACAGAAGTTTGTTGTTTCTTTCTCTTGTTCTCAAGTCTGTCTCTTTCACATGCTTGGCAGAAGTGAGCTGGAGTGACTGTACTCGCCCTGGACACCATATCTGGAATACAGCCTTGTTTCACCAGACTTACACAATTATTACTACAATAGGCACTTGCAAGTCAGATTCACCCTGAATGACCTGTGCTTCTCGTCTGTAAATTCATCCCAGAGAAGATACTGAAAGCCCAGTAAAGTAGCAAGCATCAGCTAATCAGCCAAGCAAGCACCATATTGGGAGATAAACATGGATCCAGGGTGCTCATGTCTGCCAAAGAGTGGGAGGGAAAGGGTAGGGAGGAAAGTAACAAAATGCAATCTAGGTAGCACAGTCATAGCTGCTGTTGCTGTTTGAGAGTTGGCATCTCCCAGCAGCAGTACCAATGTGATAAGCTTATCTGCTTGCACAGGAAGGAGCTGTGAATGGGAAAGAGTTGCAACCAAGACAGTTGTAGTTCTCTGGAATGGAGAATTGTTCAGATCCCTCTGCAGAGCTTCCCCTACCCTCACGCACATCAGCACTCAATGCCCTGTTGTGGAAGGCTAATAGGCCTAAGACATGTCCTGGGTGCCCCCACCTTTCTGCTGATGGGGGAAGCAAGAGTGGGAGGAAAACAAAGGCTTGGGCCATTATGTGCCCAGGGTAAGTAAGCCCTGGTTTCACCTAATATGGTCAGTTTGACAAAGTGCCATTCTGACTGGTGAATCTCTGTGGCCAAAGGAGCCATTACACTAGGGCAAATAAAATGGAGCTAGGTTGTAAGCAGTGCGTGCTGCTCTGACCTGCCTCACTGCTCTGCTCAGACAACGTGCTCTGCCTTGTGCTTCAGACCAGCTTAGCCCTGATGTATTGGGCTTGAACTACCTGGAAACTCAAGTGCATCAAGTTTACCAGAAGGGACATTGCCTAGGCAGACCTTGACACAGACCTTGAGGAGCATCATGGAGAAGGGTGAAGAGAAAGTGTGCAGGTCCCACTTTCAGACCACCACACCCCAACTTCCCGCTGGAAGGACCTGCCTCTGCTGTAAACCACCGCCGTTCATGGGAACACTGCTGAGCAGCCCATCTTTTCCCTGCATTGCCCCACAGTCTTTCCCTTGTGGAAGCTGTGTCAACAGTCACTTTGGACTTTGGTGGGTTTACTCACATTGAACTGCATGCCATGTTGATCCACTGCTGGATTATAATTTGCAGTTCCAGATGCTGCTGAAAAAGGCATTGTTGCAAAGGAGCCAAGGGATCATCTCAAAATTCCTACTCCAGCACCATGAGAAGAACAGACTAGGGCTCTGGGCTGCTTTTCATTTATAAGTGGGGCATAGCCATTTTGTGGCTAAACCTTTTCCAATTTTCTGATCCTCCTAAATTATTAAATTGCCTATAAGCATCCTTGTGAAGATTTTTCCAACTGAAGTAGAGCCCAAATTTAACTAGTTTGTATATCATTTGTGGGCAGGGCTTTTTGGAAATAAAATAACTACTTCTTTTATAATTCCTGCCTCGTTAACTAATTCACCCCCTTGTCCTAATGGAGATGTTAAACAGAACTGGCCCCAATACTGAGCCCTGGGAAACACCACTTGTGACCAGCCATTGACTGGATTTAGCTCCATTCTCCACCATTCTTTGGGCCTGAGCACTCAGCAGGTTTTTACCCAGTGAAGTGTCCACCCATCCAAGCCAATGAGAAACCAGTATCTGCAGAAGGATGCTGTGGGGAGACAGTGTCAAGAGCTTTACTAAATATCCAATTAAGATCAAATTTCACTGGGGTTTGGGACTCAGGACTCTTTAGAGTCCAGGTTCTTGAATTAGAGTTTTCTTTAGCCTGGGAATGATGGTGAAGATTTTGTCAGTATGGAAGGCAGTCTCTTGGCCAAACTGCACATTTGTAAATTTTGACTGGTTTTCCTGTTTATTTTTTATCTCTCTGCTTATAAACCAAAGTTTCCTCTACATAATAGCAGAAATCTCTGAGGGAAAAGGAAAGGAAAGTCACAATTTCTTCTTAGGAATCTTGTAAGATGCAACAACATAGCTTAATCACAAACTGTGTTGTGGCAATGTTAAAATCCAGTTATTCTTACTATGAGAATTGAGTCTCTTAAAGGAAAGATCTGGATCTTAAAAACTCCTCTCTTCGGCTGCTGTTTCTGTTCCTCACTCCATGATCTCAGCAGATGAGGCAAGCAAAACTTCAGGGAAAAGCCTGCATTTGTTGATGCTGAGTCCTACCACTGTGTTTTTAATATGCCATTTTCTGCTTTTCCATATGTGACTGACACTGTGAACTCCTTAGAAGTTTTATATACAAAAATCAACTTCTCCACAATGCTAACAGAAACATGGCTTGCCTCTGAGGTCATTTGATATTTCAGGTAATTTGGATTATGAGAACTATCAGCACGTTCAGTTTCAGTACTTAGTTCTTTTGAGTTCATGGTCTGTATTTCCAGGGACGGATCGGGTCCCTTTTCTGCACACCTGTAGCTGCGTCAGAAAGACTGCCCTGAATCTTCAGCACCTGAAGCTCTGGCCCTATCTACTGAGAACATTTGTTAAATTATGTTCAGCCTTTTGCAGTGTGGCTCTTCCTCATGAACTTGACACCTCTGGAGTAAGAGAGAGTTTTCCTGAGACCTCTCCTACATATATCTGTCACAATGACAATTTTCCTACAGAATAGTTACTATAACTACAAAAGGATTACTATAACCCATTTACACACCTGATAATAGCAGAAGAGAAACTGAAATTACAGTTCTGCTTGTGAGAGGGTTGAGGGTTTTTGTTGTAATTCACTGGCCATTTGACAGGAATGAAATCCACTGACTCTCTATTTAGTCTCTAAAGTGAAATAGTTTTTGAAAACCCCACAGTGTTCTGAGTTTTCTTAGCCGTGGTACTAACGCGATGCTTGAATCACTTGATCCAAAACCAGTCTAAACCAATGGTGCAAGTTACATGGTGCAATGCTAGAAAAAGGCAGCTACTTCACGTCATGCAGGGGCTATTCCTGCTGCATAGCTCCAGGCAGCTGCTGCACAATATAATTTCAGATATCATTATCTGAAAGGTTGTACCTTGGAGTAAAAGGAATGCTATTGATTTCAATTTGAAGAGTTACTGAAACCTAAGAGGAATAGGAGTGAGTGATTGTTAAGTTCCAGGTAAAATAAAATAGAGATAACTGCAAGGAAGGCAAGTAGATGAGCAGCCAAAACGTCTGGCTGCCTTTAAAGCTACATAATTCTGTAGCAGCAAACTTCGGGGAAACAGTCAGGTTTATTTTCCAGGAAGAGATAATAACATAGAAACCTCTTTCTTGTGGCTTTCTTTAATCACATGGAGGGATAGTGTTAAAAGCCAAATGCACACTGAGAGATGTTCCCTTTGAACAACAAGAGCACAACACATCCCAGTTACAGCATTGTTAGGACAATTCAAACATGCAGAGAGAGTGTCACTGGAACTGACATCAACATGCATGTGCCGTGTTGCATGTTTCTCTTCACAAATATTTTTGAGCATATTTACAATAGCTGTGTAGATCCAGTTATGATATTTTCAGTGGCTGAGTTGTCCTTTCTCCAGAACTCTGCCAGGAACACTTTGCTGATCTACTGTAGTATACTATTTATTTTCAGATTTGTAAGTCACTTCTTGCTTCTAGTATGGACTGGGATGTCATTTTTTTTCAAAAGCATGGGCACAAGTAAATTCCTGTCTTGTATCCCTTCAGTATTTCCTAGGAGGGATGAGTTGTTTGGTGCTGCACTATGTCAGGAGCTCCTTTAGAAACCACAGGAATACCAAGTTCTGCTGCAAGCAGAAACACAGAGAAACATCTGTGATCCTAGCAGGAACCTTTGTGTGACAGAAGTGCATTTCTCCTCAGCAGAACAGTGAAAAAGTTAATTTGTCCTGATGAGCCCTGCAAAGGCTGATTTCAGTTACACTGAGATGAGGAAAGAGCATATTGTGACAGAGCAGTTGCTTTGCTAGGTTGGAGCTAACAGGAGGAACTGGTTGTAGCCCCTTTTGTTCCCCCTCTGATCCTCACCAAATCTACACTGCCTTCTTCAACCAGATGTAGTAACTGAAACACAATAGACTCGGGAACCTAGCCTCATCCCACACCTCCCTGCTGCTTCCCTACCTGGGGAAGAACATTCTCCAGTGACAAGCTGCCTTGAGGGGTTCCTCATACATATGCTACTATGAGACCTCAGGTATGTTCCTAACACCAAGAAAGCTAAAGTTTTTCTTTTAAAATGTCCTGCCTGAGAAAGAAAAGAGGAGCATACTAGCCTGAAGTCTGTGCTTTGTGTTTGGGGAATTATCAACAGGCAGATTACAACCATAGTTCTTCAAATTATAGTAACCAACCACATTTGGTGAAGATGATCCTGGATTCCAGTAAGTAAAAGTTACTGTTGTTTTTCTCCCTCTCTTTTTTCCTTCTTCCCATTTTTCCAAGAGCTCAGTATTATCTTGTATGCCTGCTTTGAACTAGTGGTGGCCTGTACATAAGTCCTCTGGGTGAAGCCCTGTGGTAGTCCCTCTAAGTGCCTGCTGTAGGCAAAAAAGCTTCAATCTTCATGCACTAAAAAAAATAAATAAATAAATAAATAAAAAAATCAGCCATTTCCTCCTGTTCTGAGGTCTAAACCTTCACAGATCATTGGAAACTTTCTGTCCGTTGCCAGTGGCCTTTGGATCAGATGCTCATGCTTTTACTCACCCACAGACTTTCCCTGAGGAGAACTTAGTTTCTGGACAGCTAACATCTGATGGCCCTGCCCTTGAAATTGCAAATTAAGTCTGACCTGATGTGGA